>JAVJIF010015257.1:0-100016 GCA_038442645.1 Agave tequilana | reverse complement strand
CACTTGAGCATTGATTTGAGCTTGCCTAGCTTCTTTGATCCCCGCTTCGGCATTTTCGGTTAGGTTAGCTTAAGTTCACCGGGAGGTGACCGGACTCAAGGGACGGTGAGATGTAGAGAGAGGGAGGGAGGAAGGAGCGGGAAGGTTCGTTTATACATAGAGCGGTAGGGTTGTGGGGTCCACAAGAGAGACTGTGGCCTACAGAAAAGTGGGTGGGCAAGGAATGACAAAGGAAATCGAGAGGTGAACTCAGAGTTGGATGATTTGTATTCGCTCAAATGGATCTTTGCATGTTTACAACATGTTACGTGTTGGGCGTCGTCCTTTGCGCATTTGATTTGGTAGCGTTGCACTTTACGGCGTTTTTTGGAGTTTACTGTGGATTTCTTTATATCCTTCAAATTTTTGTTCATGGAATCAAAATTATTAATTTAGCAATTTTATGAGTCACTTGCTGACTGTTCTTAATGTATATTTTAAGCTACTCACCATACAATGAAACCGTTTGGTTTATTGTAGTTAAAATTTCATACAATTTTAACACAAATTTTAGTTACAAACTGTACTTAAAAGTTGGATGTAGTTGGAGAGAGAGAGAGAGAGAGAGAGAGATGTAGCTGGAATTCTTACATTTTTTGGTCATACAATTTGTAATATTTTTTTTTTATATTAATATTAAAAAATTTTAAATTTTAACTTTTTTAATATTTATTTGTAGTATTAAATTTTTAAAATCATCAAATAGTTAATTTTGTGTCAACTTTTTTCACTTACGACTTATCATTACGATAACCAACACCGTAAAGTACAATACACTTTCCCACTTTACAATTTTATATTACCCACCAACACATTAAAATTTACATACATTTAACTCATTTACAATTGTAAAAGACTTTATCAATTACAACTACGAATTACGGCCAGTTACGACAACCAAACAGACCCTTAGAGATGCATTTGAATCATTTTGCTGTAATGGGAGATAGTGTCAATTGTCTATCAAAATTGCACACAAAATCACTAAAAATATATGATAATGTTGTCACGTCTAGTAATTTCATTCATGTAATATTACCTCATATAACATTCTTGACGATTTAACCAAACAATTGGTTTTTATCGTAGTTCTTGCGATGCAAGTTCAATTACATGAATTCAAACAGTGGAAACCAATCTACAGTCCAACATTACAAAATAAAATAAAATAAAATAAAAATGAATATATTGTAACTTAGGCTTCATAACTAAACTAGATAATAGGTATATCTCCAAACTTCGTCGGACTAACTTCATAATTGTAAGCAACAAGCAATTGAAGCTATTGTATCTCTAACTTATAGTCAGACTAAATAGTCCCTCGAAAATAGAACCAACAAAATAGTTCAACCATTTTTTGAGAGAAAAAATAGTCGGAAAACATTGTAAACTTTTCCTTGTAAACTTACTAGTAACTTAAGAAGCTTGGGCAAAAGATAAGAAAATAAATCTTAGTCTTTGACAGTTGCCAATTTCATTTTCCATTTTTTATTGAGTACTGCAATGTTGCATGATTCTTTCTGGACTCATGCAATTGGGTTAAATTCTATTTGGCGAAAAATTTAAAGAGTTCCGAAAAAAAATTATGAGGAGACACAATATTCTGCTCTAATTATATCAGATCAAATTAGATCGAATGCGACAAATATAGTTTCAACTACATTAAATCAAACAGCGCCAAATAAGAAGGTATCAAATATTACTAGCTTGTAGGAATTCAGGAATCAATTTAATCTTTTGTCGAGCTGTTAATTAAATACGTACGCTAATGATTCATGAATAAGCCACCAACCGACCAGAGCTACGAAACAAATGGGATAAAAAAAATTCTCCGAATTGCTTTTACTTAATTAATTTTTGTAATCAAGATTCCTTCAAAGTTATTTCAAACAAAAAAAAAAAAATTTGCTTGCATGTTTCATATCAATGCAAGCGAGAGCATGGGAACGAGATTGACAAGATCAAGCAGGCACGTTCCCCTATCCTGCAACACGTGAACCCAGTAGACATATCAACATAGCGATCACACTCGAATATTTCCTAGGACTTGATGTGTACAATAATTATATGTGGATACAATAGGTCTTTTTTTTTTTTTTTTTTTGGGCATGTTGCATGTACAATGGAAGAGGCACAAAAGACAGAAACATAGTAGAGGGAGATATAAAATGTATGTCAGAAAAGACAAGCATCTTGTGGTTAAGGCCTTTGAAATATTTAGACACATTAATCATTTACTTACTAGGTTTGAATTCTTTCTCTACAATTTTGCAATGAGTTGTGCTTCATATGTCGCCTCCATAGGCTCATGTGTTCTCTTCTCCTTTAAAAATGAATTTTTAAAAAATAAAATAGAACGAGCAAAAAAGTCTAATTTTTAACCGTAAAAGTATCGATTTTGTCCTGCATTATCTATGCCTTAGATATGATTGTAATTTTCCATACCAAACTTATAAATATTAAGATTTTTATAGATTCTTTTATATTAGAAGGGAAAAAATGCTTTCAATTGAAGAGTTTGATCTTTATGAACAGTAAGACAGAAATTTCCTATCTGTTTCATGAATACCTCTCATTTTTTATGGTCTTTAATTTCCAATCGAAAATTTTAACCTAATTCACAAGTTGACAGCCGGTCATAAAATTTTGTTTCCCTTCAATCAAAGACTCAAACTCACAAGCTACTTTGAGCTATCATCATCAATCTAACTCGAGAGAGGATAAGCATTTCTTAGACAAATCACTTCTTACAAGCTGGCCTCCACAATTTTATTTTCATGGAAATAGAACCCTATTACTCAAGCAAGAAATTTCAGCCCCCAAATAATAGAGAGAAGAACTCTTGGGCTTTAATCACATCAGCAATCAGTCATTTAGAGCAACAAATTGAAGATTGACAAATATTTTGCTTTGCTTGCGACCCTCTATCTAATCAAGCCGCTCAACATGAAAACAATTATAAACAAGATGGATCCATCACTTCATAAGCAATCTGTTCTAGCTTTGCGTTACATTTCAGACCACCATTGATGCACAAACTTGAAAGATGTTGAAACCAACTACTATGATCCATTATGTCATTGAATAGGCCTTTCATATGTGAATGCAAGTTTTGTGGTATCCATAAAGCTCCGCATAAAGCTACCGTCTAAAGGTTATCTTCTATACATACCATAGCTTTGTAGTATATAGTATGCATAACGAGAATAAAAGGAAGAATCCTATATTGAACTATATTGAAATTGCCCGCATAGATAATTACTTTAAAATGCACATATTGGCCTGCTGGTTCCTTCATTTATTTTATGCAAAACTTGTTTTGTACCACAAGTTCTTTTTAGTTATAGTTTATACTTCTACACCTTGTTAATATTTATCTTATGGAGGGGAACTCTTCACGTGTTATAGAGACCTTCATTATTGATGTGACAATTCTGGGACTTTTTGCTTATTAGTTTTTTTCTTTATTTTTTCTCATTTTTTAAATTTCCTTTACCTTTATTTTATAATTTGTCTGCATGGATTATGTTGAAATCAACTATATTAGATCCCAGCCTTGTATTCAAGAAAAAAATGAAAGTATTATGCCCGGCAGTTCTACATGAAATTATCCGAACACAGCACCACAAGCTTAGGAATGCAACCTGCATAATTACACAAGACATGAATCAAGCTTAAAATCACCGCACCCAGTGTTTGTGAAATACGAAAAGGAAATATGTTGTATAAAGCTGCATATCAAAGGGATCTACCTACCTGCAAGAAAGGAGAAGAATAATGTTCTAGATGCTCAATCAGCATCACAGTGTTGGGCATACAATGGATGCTAGCAACGGAAAACAAAATTTAATTGCATTCTACATTGAGAGGAACCGTAGTTTCTTATTTGAGGAAAGTGCAGGTAAGAAACAAGAAAACGTAAGTTACCAAGACGTCATGAGCTCAAGGGACCATGCTGGATTCACAATAAGAGATGGAATCATCGGACTACTATGGAGCCGATTGTCCAGCGATGACGAGAGCAGCAAATCTGGAGAGATGACATCAGCAAAGCTGTAAGTAACAGAGCTGCAGTAACTTTCTATGCTAGAATTCGGTGGAATTCTTACTTACCCAGTTACAGAGGCTCTAACAACATTCTGCATCTTGTCGTTAAAAGTAAATGCACGATCCAATGACAGTGCAACCTGCGGGGAACAAAAGCCAGACTGAGTATGGAATGCAGCTCTCAAAATACGAAGCACTTAGGCCTTTCATATGCACACACAGCCAGAACTTACTGCAGCATAAAGCTAATATTCAAACTATCAATGTAACAAAAAAAATTTATAAACTTGTATAGCTCAAGCACCAAATTTTTGTTTAAGAAACATGTTTAAACATTAATAATGCACATCAAACATATGCATGTCAATAAATATCATCCAGAGATTCAAACAAGTTTTTTTTTTCCTGTTTTATTCGGACTTCTTATGAAAAGTTATTTAATAAGAAGAACACATTTTTTTGCAACCTTTAATAAAAAAAAAACCATAAAGGAAGGTATAGCAGGCTGCAAAGGAACAGGTTAGAAAGACAATATTAATGGTAAAATCTTAGAAGCCAAAGAGCGGAGGCCAGAGAGAGATCACGAATATCATAATGGATGTACACAATAATGCAGCTGACATTTATAGTATGAGGATTGGGTGAAGGAAGCAGAAGCACTTTGCATTTGGTCAAGGGAAGCAGGGATCCCACTTGCATTAGGCAGAAGATCATGTTATGAAGATTCCGGCCTTATACAAGTTAGAATAGACAGACTGACTGTGGCTTGGAGATATAATGGCCACTAAGAACCTTTGAAGTGGCTAGTGCTTAAAAGTGAAACTGGTAAGGGTTTAATTTTTACTTCTCCAGGAGGTTCAAACACAAGTCAAGATACTCAAGGAAGAAAATTAACTGAGAATTAAATCATGCCACCAAATTCACCTTGTCACAATCCATCAAATTAACCACAAAAACGATAGACAAGAACATACTTGGAAAGCAGGTCCATCTCTCGCCCCGATCATTATGCTCCATGCCCCCATGAAAGCAAAAAGGAATAGCCGCCTAAGGATCACACCCATTGGTGGAACTTCAAGATAGCTGAGCAATGTTTTAAACCATGGAGGTGATTCCTCTACTTTTTTCTTCAACCTGCTTTTCAGATTAATTTTGGTTTTCTTGCGAGCTTTGAAACTGGCCATTAGTATCTTCTCATAAGCAGCTTCATAGACTCTACACTTCTCTCATGCCCATATTGTTGCAAAAGAAAATTCTTGCTGAAGTGATTTCTTCTTCTGAAGCATCAGGGTAACACCTAGACGCTTGTAAGGATCCCAGACATGCATTCGAGGAAACTTAGGAACATTTTCTGCATAATTTGTTTATAAAATCTAAGCTTTTGGTAAAGAAAGTGAAATTGAGTAACTCATATGATTAACACTAATGAGGAATATATATATATATATTATATAATAGAAATCAAACCAAATCAGGACAAATAATGCCAAATTGCCAATTATAGATACTTAGTATATGGTACAAATCAAACAAAACCTTGTATTATTTCAAACTGACATCATATAGTAGTGTAAGCATGCATGCACGTAAAATGATAAGTGCTTCATACTCAGGAGGCCACATAAGATATTAGACAGAAAGGGCAATCATCCAATTAAGAAGGATACAACATCTTTAAAAACAACATTGGCCATCCAATCAACATTTTCAGAGACTACAGTTCAGCATTTTCAGAAAGTACAGAGACGAATGAAAGCTTTCGTCAGCAAGTGTCATCAGTGCTTCAGACCTCAAGCATTCCGGACATGACAGGAAAAATCAAAGTGAGATTTAAGAGGTGCCTTAGTAGAAGAAGAGCAAGATGTTCAAGTGGAGAAGTGCTCTGAGTGTATTGTATAATAACAGAATACTCAATGATGTTGGAGGAAAATTCTACAGGATGGTTTGAGCTTATGAGTTTTGAATTCTGGGCAATCAGGAAATACATTGTCAGAATATGTCTAGTTGAACTTTGAATGTTGAAATGGAGGTGCAACAAAAAGGGAATGCCATAATACGAAAAATAAGTGCACTCATGGGAGAGAGGCAGCATCAACTAAGGAATGAGGAAAAATCATTTTGAGGACGTTTGGAAATGTATAATGGAGACTGGTGAATGCACCAGTTAGAAAAAGTACTAGAATCATAGTTGATGGTGATCTGGGTGGGTGAGATGCATAGTAAAAGACAATTGTTTGGTAGTAATCAGTAACTGACACGTCAGGAATTCCAATAGACCCGTCCCCATGGAATTGCAATTCCAATGTTTGTTTCACTTGAAATATGTCGGGAAATAGATTGGACACTGTTCTAAAAATCGGATTAATCGGCCGATTAATCGGCTAATTAATCCTATTCGTGACAGCCCGCTTAATATTACATTAATCGCTCTGATTATGCGCTCAGGCGATTAATCGGGTCCAAAACAATTAATCCCTGATTAAACCCCGATTAATGCCCGATTAATCCCCGATTAATGCCCGATTAATCCGATTAATCCCCGATCAATCCGATTAATCCCCGATTAATCATTTAGGTATTTCATATATTTTTTATTTGAAAAACCTTCACTTTGTGTGTGTTGGATCGCTAAGTAGTTTATATTGTAATGTAATAATTGAATAATGTTCTTTTATTAAATAGTAGATGAATTATTATTTATTAAATAGAAGATGAATTATTATATTTTATTATTGTAGATTTTGCATAAAGTGATACTTATTTTATTTTTTTTGATTATTTTTCAGATTAACTTATTTAGCAATCTTTCTCCATCATTCTTTAAAGTTCATTATTTTGATTGATAATTGACTAATTTTTTATTTTCTTATTTTTTGTAAGTAAGTTCTTTGATTTATATTTATATTGCAAAATTTGAAATCTTAGATTCCTAATGCGAAGAGATAAGTTCTTTTACTTCTTCTTTTTTACTATTTATTCATATTGTCTTGTTCATCGTATCATGGTTTATAACTTCACATCTAGATATTGTCTTGCATAATATTTAGGTATTTTCAACAATTAGCTGTATATATTCATATGTAGTTGTGTATAAATATAATTAAATATATTAAAATTTTTAAAAATGATTAATCCGATTAATCATTATTCAGTGTTGGACCGCACGAATAATGAAACTGACTTTTGGAACACTGGATTGGGAATGTGCTTCTGTGTTTGTTTGATCAGAAAGCAAATGGGGGGCATGGAGACGGAAACCAACTTTTAGCATCCCACCAAATCAGGTGACCAGCTCCAAACAAAGTTGTATCAATTGAAATTAATTTTAATTCAAAAGCAGTCAATTCCAGCCCAATTTATTGCCTTCGCCACAAATTGAGTTTACTGATCTTGGTGACGTTGCATAAGTTTCAGGAATCTGAATTTGGGCTCAAATCAATTCAAACAAACAAAAGGAAATGCTATGCCCAAACAACCCCTCCAATGAACACACTAGTGTCAGTCCAATTCTACTCTTTTCGGTCTCTTTACATATAAACAGACAGGATTGAGACTCTAAATAAAGGTGGCTACTAGGGAGAAGCCCCTTAACAGAGCTAAATGGAGAAAAAGAATCCATACCAACCCAAAATTGAGAAAAAAAGGCTTTTTGCTATTGTTGGGGAGTCCACATGCACAAGTTGTTACCAAAAGTGTTGAGTGGTTCCACTGTTGGTTGCCCGTATTGCTTAAGAATCTTGAACTTGGCTCGTATGCATGGATTTATGAGATCAGAAGCATACTAATGGATTTGCCTTCAAAAATTCCAGGACAAGAATACATAATTGCACGTGAAACAAAACATAGTAATATCAAGTTGACAGAGAAAGAGCAAACTCTCAATATTCAAGGTCATCATCATCTTCCAAGCATTTCTCGTCAAATGGAGTTAGCGATACAGCATTCAAAGTCTAGAAGTTCCACAAAGAAATAAACAAGTCTTTACAACAGTGGTCAATCAGACATGACAACATTAAAGTTCTGCCAAGATCTTGTCAAGGCAAAAGAGCAAGAGAGGCCTCACCATAAAACCTAGAGCCAGTTAGAGATATCAAAAACCTACAGTTCATGCAATTTAAAGTCATGCAACCAAGGAGCAATGTTCAAATTTCCTGTGACAAAAACAAGTATAGACAATTTGACAAGTAATTGTCTCTAAGGAACAATTATAAACTAAGAGCCAAATGGAACCACATTTCACAGCAGTTCAAGAGTATGCAATCAGTGACAAAGCATGCGCGCATCTCCCAGGCTACAAGTCAATCAAAATAATGGGAGTATGCTGACGAGATTTGCCACAAGGAACTGGAATGATCTGAGGCACAATTCAAGCAAAAGAGTCCAGTCAAAACATACGTGCCTAGTGTTAATATGCTCCACAAAAACAATGATAAGTACAGAGTAATTAAATAAATAGGTGCTAGTAGATTATAATACATGATACAATATTTTGTCCTGAAAACTGATACATATCTATAGTCTGTATCTCATCTCTACTATATCTTATAATATAAAGTCAGTACTAACACGATCATAGGCTCCATAAAATACTTCATTACATTAACAACTGTTTAAAATAGTTTTCAAAATTTTATGTTGAAATTCTTGATCCTTAAGAACTATAGTGTAATGCTTGCACAGAAATAAATCAAATAATATAAATTTGGTGGAGCTGAGAACATTATGTCATTATTTTGTGTTATTTATACACAGCCAAGCTTAGACGCGGATTCTTCCGCTTCAAATAGCTTAAAGAACAATTCCAAATGTTATCCATCCCATTGAATGTGATTTACATCTCCTAAAACGTCTAGAAACAAGTGGCCACATATGCCTGGAACCTTGATGTACGAGTAAAATACGCCCAAAGAATAACTAGTTTATGTTTCGTAGACATTTTAGATGATGTCAATTACATATAACGGTGTGCATTTTCATTTTTGACTATCTATAATATGATTTGAAGTGAAAATATCTGCCCCCCCCTCCTTCTTATTGTATTCTTACATAGAAGTGTGTGGGTGGGTTGGGGGGGATGTGTGTGGGTGTGTGTATTTATGTATGTGAGTGTATATGTATTTATGTAAGCGTGTGTTTATGCAAAATTAAACACACCCATAATCCTGTTGAGCACAAATTTCATACATTTTTACTTACCCATATTTATCAATTTTATATCTAAAATAATGCTACTCGAGTATTTTTAATTAATTTGCAGAATACAAGAATCTAAATGCAATATTCCAAAAATGAAAGAGGCTGGTTTGATGCAATAAAGGAGTCAAAAAGAAAAGTTTGTAACTCAGATTCACGGTCAAGCCACACTTCAAGGAGGAAAGTCCACACTGAATTGGAGAAACCAACCAGATCTCTAATCCAGAATTAGATAGAAGAGAATCATCTTCAGTTTAAAGCAATCAATATCTTACCCGAAGCAAGTTTGAAATATTGTTTTGATCTTATCAAGTTATTGTAACTATAGCATTTAGATTCTAACAACAATTGTAACAAACTCTGATTATAAATAAGGGAGAGGTTTGAACTAATGGTATAACCAGTATCATCTAAAGCCTGCGTGGAACCTCGTTACTGCAACAAAAGAGCTTGGAGAGCATTTGTATTAGAGTCAAGTATCAGTAATTTATCTTTCTTTATAATGTTTTCTTCTTCATTATGTTTCGTTTTTGATTTACTTAGCATTATGTGTAACCAATCTGATATTTAGGATATGATGAAACTAAGCTAAAGAATGCTTAAGTAGCTAGTAACTCGTCTCTCATATTGTGCTTATTATCATGATTTTGTTAGGTTAAATAATATCTAAACAATCGTTAAATCATACAAGATCTTTGATAAAATAAAAGTGAGTAGTATGCTCCAGTTTATGCTTAGAGAAAATGATTTAGGGCCATTAAAATTATTGTTAAGTTTAACTTAATCATCTTTTAAAAATGAGTATCTGGCTTGCCTACATAGTTTATGATATCTTGTTTGCCTATATAGCTCATAAATTGATAGGTTATGATGATCACATATAATTTATGCTTTTTATAACTAAGTAGAAAGTCAAGATCTTAGTGCTTGCATGCCTTATCTTCCGATTTGTAAACACTTAGTCGTGATATAAATTGTGATATTTTGAGAGAGAGGAACTAATTACTTAGTTTTTTCATGGATTCTTTTCCCTATATTGTTTTTCTTATTAATTTTTCTTGAAGAAGTGATAATCAACCGTCTTTCAACTTTATTTCTTAATTCGCCCGGATAATTTCTAAGTCACAAAAGAATATCTCTTCCCTTGCCCATACTTCACCGCATGTCGTGCACTTGCAGTTTAATTTAATTTCTCACAAACAAATCCCCATAACTATGGTTAACCTTCTCAAAATATGTAGGAGGGATAAACTATCTTATGACATATGATACGTTGTACAATTCAGAAAAAGTAGAAAATGATTTGTGATATGTATCACAAACTATACAGCAGCAAAACAAGCAAAAAAGGACGTGGAGCTCACGAAAAGCCATTCAGTTATGTATTGCCTCCAAGGCTCTGATAAAAGATGCCAAAAATTCTTCCATCACCATCCAACTGAATACAAAGAGACTCTTCAAACAACTTATGTTTGGGATTAAAAGGGTTAATCAGCTCTAGAGTTGTCAAAGAGGCCTTTGCACAAGAATTAGAATATCCCACGCTCGTGGCACAACAAGTGAACAAACTGCCTTCCAACTTAAAACCTCACTAACAAGAGGTAATCACCAAATATGTCAACCCTCCACGAAAAAATATTTATTCAGAAAACCATATGCGCACAAGGGTTACTGAAGACTAATTAAAAGGGTGAAAATCCATCCACTGCTGTCACGGATCAAGGCATTTAACTCATTGCAAAACGAGGCTGAAAGTACTATATTGATATCCAACATACTATGAACATTTTGGCGTAACCTTCCAGGTTAGGTTGCAACGTACTAAAGGAAAAGAGATTTGTAGTGAGTAATAAAGAAGGATAATTATTTGTCTCAGAAAAAGGAGACGGGAACCAAGGAGAAGAAGATGATAGGAGAAGATTCACCAAATATTTCTCAACATGATCTGCTAGTCAATAATTCCTTTTCAGCCTTTACAGTAATTGGAGAAAACCAACTCACTCTATCCTAAACTGTTTGTTGTGTTCATGTGAAAAATAGACAAATAAACGGCAAATTAAATCTAGTTATTGACTTTCTCTTTGCTCTATCCAATTTGCACACAACTCGCCATTAGAATCTAAACAAATTCAAAATTTATCTATATCTAAAAATATCAACTCAATCCAAATCCTAAACCATCTCAACCAAATACTAGTTCTGAGCTCTATATTTGCAAAAACCAAATAGATCCTAATATTTGGTAACCTAACTCACACTGAACTCCATGATTATTCTTACTAGCTAAATATCATCACATTTCATGATGAAAACTGTTGAAGCCAAGTTCTATCATTTTTATTTGCTATTGTTTTCTTCCACTCAAATTAATGCTGATATAGTTAATTGTAATCATATAAATGAATTGGGTGTCAATGGTTGAACTATGTTTACTAACTTGATACAACAAGAAAGCTTAGTTGTATTCATATATACAGTTGATGTAAGTTTCCTTCAAGTTTTATCTTTTCTCCCAAAATGGTCCTAGAGAGTCGTGTAATCCAATTACAGATGCCAACCATGAAACACCATAATAAATAAAATTTCTTAAGAAACAGAAACATGCAGAAATTAGTTTGCTTTATTGGCATGTGGAATTTTATTTTTAACTGTAAAGATGATTCTAAACTAGAATTTCCTCTTCTTAATCTTATTTTATCAGGAAGGATTGGTCATCATGTTGCAATCCTAGACAGACTTCTAATTATGTTGACTATCTAGCGCATAGCTAGGGCCCTAAATAAGCTCATGAAGCTTGAGGCTCAGCTCGGCATCAGCTGGACAAAAGCTGCTCAAGATCCGTTCATTCGCCAAACAAACCAAGCTTGAACAAACTGTAGGCTCAAGCCTCAAGTATATTATTAAACAAACATGAATTAGCTAGGATCATCTCGGCATCAAGCTCATTTAAATAAGCTCCATAACAGCTTGATACATGGTTCTTAATAGATATATATTTTTAATATGGTTATCTTTAAGAATATTTGTAATGACTTGACTCACACAAAACCCATAGCCCTCACACGTTCCACACAATTAGCTTTAACCAAAAAAATACTTCTTCAGAATATAGGTTACATATAAAATTAGCTGTCAAGATCATTTTTCTCTTCAAACCCCTAATTGTAAATGGGCTTGAGAAGGCTTGAGGCATGACTTAAGCTCAAGCTTGTTAAAAGCCTGCTCAAGCTCATTCCTTTATTACACAAATAGAGCTTCCACAAAACTTATACTTGTTTAAATAAATGAATAGACATAGGCAATCCGAAGCTCAACTCGTTCGGCTCATTTTACAACCCTATACATAGCTTACAAAGTAGTGGTACTTACCATAAATAGTTTCTTTCCTTTTCAAGAGTTCCTTGGTTTCTATGTTCTATATTGGTTGGGTCCAACATTGATTGTATGTTTCTAGGACGTGCTAGGCATGCTTCTAGGAATTTGTCTTTGGCATATCGATTGAAATTGTTCTGTATATTGCCATGGAAGTGCAGGCAACTCAATGAGTACATTGTATCCAAGCTATGGACTATAGAGGCAGGGACAATCAAATGAGCTCTAGCTGAAGTAGTCTGATACTCTTTGAATTTCCCATCTGCAATGGTGCGGGGGTTTTCAAATTAAAAAATGCAAGGGCAGACAATTTCTGGATTATTATGCAAATAGTCAAGTTCATGACGCATAAAAGCTATTATCAGTTTGTGGAGTCATGGTTTGCGTGCGCAACAAGAGGAGAAATTAGCATTGCTAAGACAATGTTTCTCCCCTTTAGAGAGTTCTTTCTTCCTTCATGAATCATTCTTTTCCTAATGTAGGGCTTCCATTCTTTTTTGTAGGGTTCCTACCTCCACCTTTGTAGTCTTCCTCCTCCCTCTAGACGTAATTCTACGAGCCTCTCCCCTCCCCCCAAACCAAGAAATCACACACACACACACACATCCCAATATTCAATGTAAACCTGTTATTCAGACAAAACGTTGATGATTCTCATAAGTAATGTAAACATCACATTTCAACCAAAATATCTAAGTCAATGTATGTATTCACATTGCTTAAAAGGTATATGAAAAAATGGAAAATTATAATTTCCTTTGCAACATGGTGTCCTTGGTGTCATATTTGTCTTTGTTTGTTCCTTAGAGTTGAAGTAATTCCTTACAAAGCAAATCAATCCTCTTCGGCCACAAATTTGGCACTAATTTAAAGGGTTGATGTCAAGTATACAAGCCGGACATTATTTGGTCAAATCCTTCATAGAAATCATGATGTCTCCGTTTTATTACATGCGCGTATCAATTTCAATGGCATGCTTAGGTCATTACATATTTTTTTATATTCATGTAGCAAAGATGAAACTTTAGGGTACCAATATTTCAATAGTAATATTGGCAAGCAGCCTAGCAAAAAACTAAAACAATACATTAAACCTTCAAGAAATAAACTGTATTCACAGCCAAGCCTTGATCATAACCATCCTAACCACCACACAAATTTCCAAATTCAATAAACCGTCCGTGAAAAACATTCAAGAAAGATAATTCCATCAGCTGGTCAACTAAATTCTACCACTAAACCATCGAAATCTTACCGTAGTTATAGCTGCCGCCAAGCGAAACATCCATCGAGCACCTCGGGCTCCTCACGCTTCTCGGGTTCCTTGTGCGCACAAATTCTACTCTCCTCCTCTCATTCGAACTACTGTAAAAAGAAAATTTTCAATAAAAAAGAGCATGAAATCGAGTTCTTAGAAGAAATTAAAGAATTCAAAATAAAGATAAGAGAAAAGGGCAGCAAGGGGCTTACAGCGGCCGAGGGCCAAGGAAAGGGCGAGAGGCGAAGATGGTGGACTTTGAGAGGAGGAGGGATTCCATTTTTGAAGAGGACGATGAAGAAACGAGAAATCCCTAAAACCTCCAAAAAAACAACAAAAAAAACTGTGAAGATCAAAGAGGAGGTGAAGAAGAAAGAGGAAGAGCAAAGAACAAGGAAGGTATGGGATTTTAAGATAGGGTCCAGTGAGAGCGGGCCGGGCTCAGATCAGGTCTACGTTTAATGTGGATCCAACTTAATGGCTTTATGTCTTTGACGTAGGCCCGGCCCGGCTTAATGGGCTTGAGTTTAAGTTGATCCATGAAACTTTAACTGAAAAATTAGTATTTGCTTATCAAAAAAACAGAAAATTTAATATTTCAAAAGTATCGTGATGCACGATTAAGGCAGCGTTTAAGGCGAAACTCCATTGATACTATCAGCGTTTGAGCCCAGAAGTTAATTATCATTAACGTTGACTTAGGGTCTGTTTGGTTGTCGTAATTGGCCGTAATTCGTAAGTTATAATTGGTAAAGTCTTTTACAGTTGTAAATGAGTTACATGCTTTATGGTGTTTGATTGGTAATATAAAGTTGTAAGTGAAAAGGTGTATTGTGTTTTACGGTGTATGGTTGTCGTAATGTGTAAGTCGTAAGTGAAAAAGTTGATCACAAAATTAACTATTTTGTGATTTAAAAAGTTTTAATATTGCAAATAAATATTAAAAATGCTAAATATTAAAAAAAAATTAATATTAACATAAAAAAATAATAAAAAATTGCATGACCACAAAATAACTGTAACTGGGTTGTAAGTGAGTGGTAATTAGATTGCAAGTGAGTGGCAATTGGATTGTGTAAGTCTTTTACGAATTACGCTCCAAACAAACGCCGTAGTTGTAACTAGGTTGTAAGTCATTTACGAATTACGGACTTTTATGCGAAACAAACGGCCCCTTAAATTAGAAAAATTGAAACATATGGTATCTGTGACCTATTTATTTTTTCACTTCGTGGGTGGGTCTTTCTTTTCTTCTAAAATGTTGTGTCTTTGAGTCCCCCCATCCGCAATAGGCCGGATTCACGAACTAAGTTTGTGTTGGAAATTTTGTATTGAAATTTCCGTTTGGAAAAACATGAGTTTCGAAAAAAGTGGATTTATTTGATTCTTTTATTTCTATCATTTTTATGCTACATTAAATTCGATAGAGTAACGACTCATTTAACTTTCCATAAAAACTTTTGAGCCGTTGTAAGATTAATTATGAAATTAAACATGATTAAATAGCTATAATATGTGTAACGGTTGGATGCTATATTGTGCATCATTACACATGTGAATAATTCTCTCAAGATAAAAAGGGATGAATTTTTTGAATTGTGATATAGAAAAAAATTATGTATCTCATCCCTCCCCTCTCTCTTTCCCAACAAAGATTTTCTCTAATCTTATATTAGACTAGACGAGGAAGAGTTACTCGGGGGGGTCATGAGGCTAGCTTCTCGTGCGTTGCTCAGTGCTGGTTACTCGGAAGTCATTTTTAATGCCTAATATTTGAGTGCATGATTCTACATTGGCAAACTTTTAAATTAAAATAAATATGCAAAATTATATTATCTCATAGTCTTGTGGTAATGGGAATTTTGAATCTTCTTTTAAGAGGAAATTATTTTCATTATTATCATTTGTGTGTGCGCAGGAGAAAACAGGAAAACAGTTGACATAGGAGAAAGTTTCCTCTTATGACGCGTTCAAAACTCGACTTTCTCATTAAAATTTTAAGATCTAAACTGTTCAAACTAATCTTCATATTATGAAATGTATATGAATGAAAATTCACGAATTTTTAACATCTCTTACCTATGCATCAAGTGGTTATAGAATTAACGATTTTTCTATAATAGAACAAATATGACCACTAGATTCATGAACAAACAATGACCAAACCACATGAATTTTCATACACCTATGTTTAGACAACAAAGATCCTAATGTGTGATCAGATCTTGAAATTTTATTGAGAAAGCCAAATTTTGAGTGCGCTATAGTAGAAAATTTCTCCTATGCCAACTGTTATCCCCCCCCCCCCCCCCCCCCCCCCACCCCCCCCCCCCCCCCCCCCCACCCCCCCCCCCCACACACACCACACACACACACACAGATTTGTGTCCTTCTAAAAGAATTTGAGTCTGAATCCTTCCAACTCAAATATAACCCTCCGAATTGAAGTTTTCACTTGTGGTTCTAAAAGAATTTGAGTCTGAATCCTTCCAACTCAAATATAACCCTCCGAATTAAAGTTTTCACTTGTGGAAAATATATATATATATATATATATATATATATATATATATATATATATATATATATATATATACTTGTATCCTTTCAAAAGGATTTGATCCGGATCCTTCCCACTCAAATTCAACCCTCCAACATTCGAATACAAGATCCACTCCGTTGAAGTTGATCTATACTATTTCAAACATCTATAAACCAAAAATCAAGTGTTTTAAATACTTTTTTCCCATCCATCAAGTAGGGGAAAAAGGACGGCCTAAATAGTGAGTTGGTTAGTTTAACGGTGTAGAAAATTTGAAATCTAAAAAAATTAGTTTATAGGGGTTTTTAAATGTTTAGATCATAATGAAATGGCCGGATCGAGAATTTGTATGTCTAAAGACATAGATCTAACCAACTCACTACTTTCGGCCGTCCATTTTGCGTCGCTTGATGGATGGGCAAAAAGTATTTAAAACACTGATTTTTGGTTTATAGATACTTGAAATAGTATAGATCAACTTCAACGGAGTGGATCTTGTATTCGAATGTTGGAGGGTTAATTTTGAGTGGGAAGGATCCGGGATCAAATCCTTTTGAAAGGATACAAGTATATATATATATATATATATATATATATATATATATATATATATATATATATATGATTCTATGAAAACACTTCTCAAACTAAGCTTCGTATGAATTCCATAACGAGCTGCCTCACAAATGATCCAAGCCGTTCATCTTGATCTACATGATCAAATTAGGCTAATAATGAGAAATTTGATAACATACATTCTAGCTTACAGCATTCAAGTAGAAGATATCCCATTGACCGCACTTGAAAATTTGATAAACCAAAAACCAACAAATAGCACATGAACCCAACATGAGCTAAACAGCACCAGCAGAAGTACCAAAATTTACTCATCCATATTCTCGAGAGAGAGAGAGAGAGAGAGAGAGAGAGGAAAAGAGATCCTACCAACAAAGAGAAGTTCACAGTTTGGCAACCAAAAGCTAAAATCTTAATAAACAATAACAAATTTGTTGTGATGTCTTCTGATTTCTAACCAAACCAAACTCGACTTCAACATTTGGTCAATTGAAAGCACATTACTCCCAGCCTGTAGCAGCCGCTGGAGGTGCTGCTTCCCAGCTGCTGGCGGGAACACCGGCTGGAGGAACATGCCTTCTGCAGGGGCCGCTGCTGCATCCCAACCTTCACCTCCTACTGGAACTATTCATGGAAAAACAAAAAACAAACAGTTGGAAAAAGATCGCTATATGCAAACGATACTTGGATTCTAATACTAAAACAAACAACAAGCTCAGAAAATTATTGGTTGTTCTCACCAAAATGTCCCTATAGTTATATAAATAAAATAGACAGATGGTTAGGGGCTCGTAGACACCCAATTTCAATAAACTGGATTTAGTCATTGTCACTAAGCGTTTCTTTTTAAATTGTTAATAAATATTCATGAAAGAAACAAACATGTTTGCAGCACAACTCATGTATCTCATTAAGAATATTAATCACGGATTAAAAACCAAATCACCCAAAACTATAGATACCTACTTACCCCTGATGCATTAAGCTGTTGACAGTGCTATGTTTTCTTGTTACTCTGACTTCATTCTTGTTTGAACTGTAGTAGTTTCATATAAAAAAACTGCAACCTTACAAATTTCTTACAGATTTACATAAATTTCTATTCAAAGTCCCAGCACCATAACTCAATGAAACTTGAAAATCATGTGCATCTGTAGGCAGAGTAAGCATGTTATATCTTGAAATGTAAATTTCAAGTAAAAAAATTAGCATCCTACACCAGTGTGCAAGCAACAGCTGCAACACAAGAGGGCCAATATACACTCACAACACAATATGTTGGTACTTGACAAATATCCATAATAATAATAAAAAAAACAATCAGCAAGAAAATCGGTGAACCTAAAGGAATCAACAGTCAGAAATAGCTGACCTTGAGCTGCAGTCCAGTCAGCCGCAGGAACAGAAGAAACAGGAGGGGCAGCAGTCGCCGTGTCTGTCCAATTATCTGCAGTCCACTGCTCAGTTGCGGTCCCAGCGAAATCACCACCAGGAACATGATCAATTGCAGCAGGAGCCTCTGCCTCTTCCTGTTCCTTGGCTTCCTCGGGGTCTCTATAGAAGAACAAATCAACCTGCCCGAGAGGAGGGGGGAAAGTGGTGAAATTTTAAAAAAAATGGGATACAAACCTTCGTATGCTCGGCGAATCCATAATCACAAATTAAAAGTAATCAGAACTAAAACAAAATCACATGTCTATCAAAGTATAAAAGCACAAGTTGTAGCTATAACATACTGTTTTTGGAGATTAGAGGCACAAAAAGCATACCATCACTTCCCACTTGTGTCCAGGAGCAATTGTGCCCCGCATCTGCAGCACCATCCTGGCCAACAACCAGAAAAGGCAACCAATGCTGTGCTTCCCTTTGTTATTGGCTGGGATTCCAATATCAACATAGCGCATTGGCGAATCAGTGTCACAAAAAGCAATAGTGGGAATGTTACCAAGAGCTGATTCCTTGATGGGCTGCACATTTTTTTTTTTACCGTTAAAAAATTCACTAAGACACCACAACATATACATACTAAACTAACTAATGCTGATAGATTCACCTGATGATCAGTCCTAGGATCAGTAAGGATGAGAAGGCGAGGCTCACTGAAGGATGTCTGGAGTTGATTAGTGAAGGTTCCAGGTGTGTGCCTCCCTGCAATGGGATGAGCACCGGTGTACTGTGCAAATTTCAACACGGCTCTCTGCCCGTATGGCCTTGCAGACTGAACAATTATGTCCTGAGGGTTCTCAATGGCAACTATAACCCTAGCGGCAAGCTGAAGTTTTTCCCAGGTTTTTCCAAGATTGATGATGAAGATACCTGGATTATTAAGATGAAGGGTTTTGAGATATAAGACTAAATAAGAATATAAACGGAAACGAATATAAATGGCAACTATTTGTTGGCCCAGAGGCACTTCACTCTAGTTTTGATGATGATTAACTCATGTAGTTATAATTTACTAATAATCTTGTGATATTTAGTTTCAGATATTTGATCAAGATATTAGTAGGTGATTAGCTTCAACAAAGGTGTTTTGGAGTTTTCACATGGTGATTCAAGAGCTCGAGCATCAAGTTCACATCTAGCACTCGGTTGGAGTCAAGCTCGGTGGATCACGTTTGGATCGAGTCGACTTGAAGACGGAGTTCTATAAGAAGACATCGTTTTGTTTTAGTTTAAGATTGTTTAGATCTTGTGTAAAGATTAAATAGTGTGATATGCTCAAGTTCACAATACACACACAAGTTTCATGTTTTGGTTTCGGTTTAACCAATCTTGGTTTTCAAATCAAAAACATAATATAAATTCTTTATATGTATATTGGATTCTATCCATATACAACATGCTTCAAAGTTGTTTAAATATCATGTTTTTGTATTTACATGTGTTTTGGAAAAATCAGATTTCTATTTCAAAATTCAAGTTTCGGAAAATATAGTTTTTGGTTTAAGACAAATTTTCAATCTCATAAAAATGGTTCAAATAGTTTGTAATATGTGTTGAATTTTTGTCTTAGAAATCTTATTAAAAACAAACTTAAATGGGGGGTATTTATAGCCCCCACAAAATTCTGCCCGTTGGCATTCCTAACTTGTGATATTATTTGTTTGCTCTTCATTATTGTACTCATTTCATTTACTTGCATTTTCGGTCTTTACTCATCTCAACAAGAAAGCAATTGCGCACCTCAACTCATAATCTAGAGGAATCATAGAGGAGAAGTTCTAGAACCCTTCACATGGAATTCGGCTTCAATTTCTTATTTTGAGTGACCGTTTGCATCATTCATACTTGTTTAAAAAGAGCATTAGATTAGCATTAACACATATTCACCCCCCTCTAAGTGTTTTTAAATTGGTGACAGAGCCTACGCTCCTGATATTAGGTTAACCACCTAGGAGTGTGATCTTGGTTGCTAATCTAGTATTTGCATTTGCACACATATTGTTTATACTCATGGATTGCTTGACCCCTCCTATATTTGATGTTTCTAACATCGACGTATGGAAGATTAAGATGAGTATATATCTCAAGACCATAGGTTTGCATGTTTTCCTTTCCACTACCAAGAAATCCTATCTTGTTAATAGCAAGCATATAGAGGCCAATGCACAAGCCCTAACGGCACTTAGAAGCACATTAAATAAAGAATATATGTGTATGGTTTCTCATTGTGATTCCGCTTTTGCAGTGTGGAACACTTTGATCTCCTCCGAGCTTCAAACGCCAAACATTATAGAGAAGGAATCCAGTGGAGAAGAATCCGAACAACGTTGCTACATGATCCAAGGGAATGACTCCTTTGAGGTACATTCGGATACTCAACTAGATAGTGCTAGTTCTTCTTGTGATGATTATGTTGATCCTGATGCATTGAATAAAGAGCTATCTATTGTTTGTGAGAACCTCTTTGAAAAATATAAAGTTTTGAAAAAGAAAACTTTTAAATTAACTAAAAAAAATAAAGAGTTGTTTTCTAAACTTGATATTGTTTTTGTAATACCCCTAATCTAATAATACTGTATTTTAAAATTTTCACAAGTATTGATTTTGATCTATCGATTATTTTTATTTATCAAATTAATTTCTTTCTCCTGTGATTATAATTGTTGAATATGCAAAATTATTTTCGGATGATATATGACAAATTATTCTTCCATTATTAATTATTGTTGATTCTATTTTAGTGTATCATTATTTATTATTAGTGTTCTATTATTTTGGGCATTTAATTTAATATTGGCATTTGTACTAATCATGGTGGCGGTGTTCTTCTTGTTAGCCTCTCACCCTATTTCCTATTTACCTATTTGAATTCTAGCCATTAACCGTACTCTTGTTATCTTGATCCTTTTCCCGATATTTATCCTCATTACCCAAATTCAATTCATAACCCGTTACCCGATATCTATACACATTTACTCTATTTGAATCTACCCGCAAACCCAATAACCCAAATACCCATCCTATTTATATAATACTAAACCTAAACCTAGACATTAACCCTAACCTAATTAATCTTCTCCTCTCCAATACCCTCACAGCCGCACCCTCTCCTTCTCCACCTGCGGCTGTCCCCCCTTCTCCATGGCCGGCCTCCTCCACCAGCAGGGCGCAACAACCAGCAGCCAAGCCCAGCCTGCTACATCACCCTTGCAGCCATGGCACCTCCCCTCTCCAACAGCAGCCCACCTCTTCTCCTCTCCTGCAGATCCAGCCCCTTCTCTTCCCTGGCAGGCGGCACAACCAGCAGCAGCAACAAGGGAAGGAGACAGCAGGCCATGGCAGCGCTCGGCAGCCCGCGTGCACAGATCCAGGCCATGGCGCACATACGGCAAGGTGTGCACCCACAGGAGCAACCCAGGTGACCTGCTCCCTCCCCCCAGCGTGGCCGACAGCCCCTCCTTCCCTCCTGCAGACCTGGACAGCCACCGACAACCAAAACAGCGAGGAACAGCCCAAATCTGCAGGCTGTCCAGATCTGTGCAACTTCGGGCGAGCTGGTCGTTCTCCCGATCCACGCCATCCCGTCGCCGGAGACCAGCACGGTGACCTTCCCCAGTGTCTTGGCCACCCCCCATGCAGTCCGTTGGTGAGGAATCGCACCACAGCGACCATGGCAGCAACTCGCTCGACGACGCGCACGGCAGATCCAGATTCAGACCAGCAGCACAAGCAGCGGGCGAGCGGCGATTCCAGGCCCTTCCGGCGAGCGCGAGACCTCCAGCTTGCTGCCATGCCTTCTCCAGCAACCTGGCTACCTTCCCATGCGGTCCGACAGCGAAGAGCGGCACCACGGCGACCGTAACGGCGACTCGCCCGGTAATGCGCAGATTTCCCAATGTGAGTGTTTCTCTCCCTCTTTCTATTTTCTATCTCATTATTATATGCATTGGTTTATAGATGTATTTTAATGTGTATGTAGAGTGAATGTAGAACTTGTATACTTTGTTGTGTGAGAGAGAGGAGGCATATACATGTTTTATTGTGTAGAGATCACCGAGCATGAAGGTGGACGGTCATCTCCCGTTTATTTTACATGTTGGATGTATAGGAATATGATATGCATGATTCTTGATACATGTTAGAACCCCCATATTTGTCCTATGTATATCTAGAGTATTGTTGTAGACATAACAAGATGTAGCATGAGGGTGATTGAGATGGATATTAGTGGTAATGACTTGATCTAATAGAGCTTAGATGCACGTATATATGGTGATACCGAATATTGGGATATCATGTTTGACCTTAATAGAAATGTGAACTCTTGAGGATTGGGGATCATAGTTGTATGTTAAAGTGAGATGACTAATACTGGATATTGTTATATGTTGGAATGACGATTATTGAATCAGATTACTAGATGTGTAATGGAACTTGACGATCGTGTAACTGTTGGGAATGTGAGTTGGATATGATGACTTTGGATTGATCTGGGACTTATGCTATTTACATAGAATGGTGATCGGAGATTAGACAAAGACCTTATTAGTGGATATTTGAGGACATGTTAGATATGATCTTACCTTAATAAAAGATTAGTGTTCTTGACGATTGGATGGTACATGGACTTATTCTGATTTGGACTGAATTAGAGTTATAGAGGTCAGATGATATATTTCATGTAGAGGACTTTCTTGGACTTGTTATCCTTTCATTGATAATAATTTAAGTGATGATTCATTCAGATGTTGATGTGTACTTGTTATGATATTAGAGACTGGATTACTTGATAGCTATTGATCGACTTTACTTATTGGTGACTTTGAGAGTGATGTATGGATGGTCTTGAGAACCTGAGTTTATAGTACTTTGCTTGGATTAGTCTGTTCATGACCAGTAGATTATTACTCACCTTGGATAATCTTGTTTTACCTGTGAAACCTGACTGGTTATTCTTTATATGTATACCTGACAACTATCATGTTCATGTTACTGAAATTTGCTGGGAAAAATATTATTACACGGTAACAACACCCGCATGTTCACTTGTTATATATTCCTGTTATACCGGTATCCTGTTACTTGACATGTTGTACTCCTGTTATACCGGTATCTTGACTTTCACATGCTGATATTGTTACCGTGACTACCACTGAGTTATCCCAGTAATTAAAGTAACATGCACATTAAATAAACTTGATAAACTAAAACATGATAACACACAACTTGCACTGGGCTTGGGGAGATTGATGGAGGAGACAGCGTCCGTATTTTGGGTGGACCTAGGATTTAGGTTGCGCAGCCGAAAGAGGGTTCCACTGCAGGGTTCCCGTGGGGTGACTGGCATCCCGTCCTGTTTATTCCTGTTTACATGTTCCTGACTACCTAGCGGTAGGTCCTGGTTCAGCGCCAGGAGTCCGGGCCGTGGTCCCGGGTATGTACGGGACCCACCTAAAGCATGGACAATGTCTCCAACCGATCAGTTTCAATAACTTAAGGGCATCGATTGGCATGTGTGGTAGGCGTAGTATGGGATGCGTTTATTACATGTGACAATTAGTGTTCGCTGACATAATTAATAATAAACTGTTGATGCCTTGTGACTGACTGTAATTACCTGGTTGTATATTTATATATCATTATGATAGACCCATGATTGTAACCAGGACCAGACTTATGACCAGACTTGGATACCAGTTTAGTGACATGTGATGGATACCTATTGACATTGATTGCATATTTACAGTTGTGCCATTTGTTTACTACCTGTATTCATGTTTTATCATATGTGTATTACTGTTCAGCTTTTTATCTTGTTATTTAGCCTTTTCTATTTACTGTTGCTTTTACTACTAATTATGCACATTGTTTCTTCTGCACGAGTTCTTTCCCCTTTACACACACACTCATTATGGTCGCATTCTGACGACCCTGGATTTGCACGTCCAGCTATTGGACGATTGTTCTAATGTGCAGGTGTTCGATGAGACGGTACGCCCTGCGAGGAGCTTGGGTCCTCTCCTCTTGATCTTGGTATACTTGCATTTCATTCTTGTTATTATTCTTTGATTCCTGTATATCACTTTTGACTTCTATTCAGCTATCATTTTCTTCCCGCTATTCATTGCTATCATGTGTGGTCTTATATGTATTACTGCAGTGTTCATTGATCATTATGCTTCCGATTTATAACTTGTTCAGGTTACAATTGAGGCTTAGCGTGTATACGAGGGGTATTTTACCTCGCGTATATGCGTCGCCATAACGTCTCCGTATCTTTAAGATCGGGGCGTTACAGTTTTGTAAGAAAGAGATGAGATTTCTAATGAAAGAAATTCATTAAAATCCAAACTTGATATTGCCCTAAAAGAAAATGAAATTTTGAAAAATAAAAATGATTGTGACATTGTTTTGAAGAAAAATGAAGTTCTATCTTCAAAACTTGATTTTGTTATAAAAGAGAATGAATCTTTGAAAATGAAAATTGCTTTAATTTCAAAGGATTTGGATTTGATTTTTAAGAAAAATATTTCTTTGAAAAATGATATAGATTTACATGTTTGTCATGCTAGTGTAGCTTCATCATCTAACATACCTATTGCATGCACCACCTCTTCTATAATTGAAAATGATATTTGTATGCCTAAGAAGAGTGTTGATTGTTTGGGCTCAACTTTGAGCCAATGTGTCATGAATTGGAATCTATGTTTCGAAAGAAACATGTTTCTCCAATGCATGCACACAAACCACGGCATACACACGCTTCTCACGTTCATACACATAACACAATGTATGCTCATGTGTACACTTGTACACATTGTGGACGTAAGGGCCACCTTACTAAGTTTTGTTATGATAGAGTACATGATGTAAATTTAGCAAATAAGTTTGTTTGGGTTAGGAAAAGAGCTAACCCCCATGGACTCAAAAGAATAGGGGTACCAAAATCCACCTCTATTTTATTTGATGTAGGTGTTGGCTCTCACTTGACGTGAGAGTGATGGTGCCTTGAAGTGGATGTGTTTCAAGCTTAAAGGTGAATATTTTGGATGCATCACTTTCAAAGGGAGTTTGGTGAGAGGACCACCTTGGTTTGGAGACATAGAGATGTACTCTCATGGTTTTGGTAACAATCTCTAACTCCCATTTATGTTTACATGCTTCCATTATTGATTTTAGCATGTTTTGATGTTCCATGATTATTATGATAAATGCCATGATAATTAAATTTGTGACATACATGTATAGTATTTGAGATACACCCATGTTTATATGGACCATTATTTTTGTGTACTCACTTTAGTTTAACTATTGTGTATGTCCTAGTTCTAATACATGTGTATTTATATAATGATCATATTGGTTTATGTTTCATTTTATGCTTCTTGATTTGATTACATGTTTAGATGTTAGTTTTCATTAAAACTTGAATATATACTTGTACAACTAATGAGCCACAAATTGATTATTATATGTTTGTGCTTAATTACTCATTTATACCCATTAGATGTTCTAATATAATCTAGTTTTGATGATTCATGCATTTTGACTTGTATTCTCTATTTTTATGCATGTTTTTCATGTTTGTGATTAGCTTCATGTATATGTCTATTTTGTCTAAACTAATAGTTATACATATACATTCTTGAGCCACTTGCCTTCATGCATATATTTTTGTGGACTCGTTCATGTTTAGATATATATGTATACTCTAGTTTGTACAAAACATACATATGCCTTGAAGTTGTATTTTTTTAATGAAAATTAAATTTTAATGATTTTCGTATTTTCGTTTATAAAGGAATTTCACATTGAGCTTATTTCCTATTTTCATGACTTTGTATTTCACATTATACTTGTACACTCACATCATTCTTGTTTACTCATGATTTGTTTTCATGAGACTATATGTGCTTATAGACCTTTGAGTGTTTGATCATGCGATTTTCATGTTTCATGGATATTCTCTTGTTTTATTCCTTACTTGAAGGATTTCGTACTAGTTTACAATTTTATCATATAACTAATTGCGTATTCTTTATTTTAGTAGAGTTTTCAATTGTGCTAAAACTGCTAAAACTATTTTCAAACTTATTTTTGAAAACCCCTACCCATCCAAGGGCGATTAGTTGCGCGACTATGCCTTGTATGCTCATTATTGAAAATCTATTTAAACATGTGAATGAAATGGGTGGTAGGGAGTATGAGTTATACACTTGATTCTCATTATATTTTCAATTGGTATCACAATTGATATTTATTTTGTATATTCATATTTGTCTCTATATATGTATGCTTCAACTTCAAATAGTATCAATTTCGATTGGTATTTATATTTTCATACATATATATGTGTTTTGATTGTGCTTACTATATCTCTATATCTTTAAGCACAAATTTGGTTATGCTAAGCTTGATTTAGTCCTTAATGATAATTATTTTAAATTGGTATCTTATACAAGCTTATGCATCGTTTTCATGAGTATTTCATAAAGGGGGAGAAAATTCATGTTTTACATTCCAATCGGTTTTGTTTACCTTTGATATCTTACTCCCACTCTTTATGTTGAAAAATGATATATTAGTTTTCATTTTGTTTCCTATGCTCCTAATGAAAATTATTTTCAATTGGTATATGGTTCATTTTCAATATTGGTATCAAGATCTTAAGTTGATATTATTCTCTATTTGGTATCTATATTTCAAATTATTTTTAGTGTTTAACCAAAAAGATTGGTTTATATTTTTCAATTGGTATCAAAAGTGTAAAATATTTTCAATTGGTACTAATTTTTACAATTGGTATCAAGATTACCTATATGTTTATATCTTTCAATTGATATCAAAATTTTTGTTGTTTTGTTTATTTTCAAATGGTATCATAAATTGGTATCATGAAGATTTGATGTATACCTTCATACTAAATTGATATATCTTTCAATTGGTATCATAATGTTTTGATTTGTATTGCTTATATGCAAGGAAAGCTTAACATCTTCTCTATATATATTCATGTTGAGTATATGTCATATTAAAGTGATTGACCTTTCTTTGGTATGTAGTACACGTGTGTAGTAGGAGTTTCACATCTTCTTTTATACATTACATATTATGCTTTATGTGGTTAGGGTTTAGTCATTTATTTTCATATAAATGCATGTATGTAGGGGGAGTTAACTTCACGTCTCTCCTCTTCATGAATGTATATAGCACATATGCCTTTATTGTTTTGATTTATGCAAAAAGGGAGAAAAATATTGTTTATACCCTTTATTGTTTGAACCCCTTTATTGATGAATTGACAAAAAGGGGGAGATATATTTTAGAGTTTGATATATGCATGTTTGTTTATATGTTTATTTAAATTTGTTATCTTTTACCATTGGTATCAAAAGCATCTTTTGTTGGTATTGGTATCAAGAGCATCTTTTATTGTTTTGTTGGTACCAAGAGTTTTTATTGGTATCAAGAGCAACATTATTTTTAAAAAGTTTTTATTGGTATCAAGAGTAACATTATTTTTAAGAACACGTTTATTTTAAAATAGTTTTTATTGGTATCAAGAGCAACATTATTTTTAAGAACATGTTTATTTTAAAATTGATATCAAAAGCATGTTTATTTCATTGGTATAAAAGATCATATTTGTTTCATTTCCTTATTTTATGCATGTTTATGCATATATATATTGAGCATTCATTGAATATCCTTATTGTTTATTATTATGCATGAGTTAAGGGGGAGCTTCTATGAAGCTTAACTTTAATCCATGCATATATAACTCCATGAGTTTTGTCATCATCAAAAAGGGGGAGATTGTTGGCCCAGAGACCCTTCACTCTAGTTTTGATGATGATTAACTCATGTAATTATAGTTTACTAATAATCTTGTGATATTTAGTTTCAGATATTTGATCAAGATATTAGTAGGTGATTAGCTTCAACAAAGGTGTTTTGGAGCTTTCACATAGTGATTCAAGAGCTCGAGCATCAAGTTCACATCTAGCA
This sequence comes from Agave tequilana, assembly GCA_038442645.1. Lineage (NCBI taxonomy): Eukaryota > Viridiplantae > Streptophyta > Magnoliopsida > Asparagales > Asparagaceae > Agave > Agave tequilana. The sequence goes on along the minus strand of JAVJIF010015257.1, from coordinate 71,535 downwards.
CTCGGTTGGAGACAAGCTCGATGGATCACGTTTGGATCGAGTCAACTTGGAGACGGAGTTCTACAAGAAGACATCAGTTTATTTTAGTTTAAGATTGTTTAGATCTTGTGTAAAGATTAGATAGTGTGATATGCTCAAGTTCACAATACACACAAAAGTTTCATGTTTTAGTTTTCGATTTAACCGATCTTAGTTTTCAAGTCAAAAACATAGATATAAATTCTTTATATGTATATTAGATTCTATCCATATACAACATGCTTCAAAGTTGTTTAAATATCATGTTTTTGTATTTACATGTGCTTTGAAAAAATCAGATTTCCATTTCAAAATTCAAGTTTCGGAAAATACAGTTTTTAGTTTAAGGCAAATTTTTAATCTCACAAAAATGGTTCAAATAGTTTATAATATGTGTTGAATTTTTGTCACACATATTTGTATTTCAAAGATCTAATAAGAACTGATTTTTGTGGAATTTATGACATTATGTGATTTTATTAAAAATAAAACTCAAGTTTTTAAGTCCTATAATGGCTAGACTGGCTGTCTGCCGGTCGACCGGTGCGGTCGACCGACGTGTACAAGCGTGCACGCCAGCTTGAACTGGTGGGCCGGTCGACCGGGTCGGTCGACTGTCTAGAAAGCTCTGCTCTCTGGAAATGGCCCCGGTCGACCGGGCCGGTCGACCGGCAGAGAACTCTGCTCTCTGTATCCAGTCTCGGTCGACCGAGCCGGTCGACCGGTGGGCTCAACGGTCAAAAAATATGACCGTTGAGCGGTCAACCGCCCGGTCGACCGGAAGGGCATTTCAGCCCTTTCCAGCCGCCAACAGATAAAATTTTGTTGGGGCTATAAATGCCCCCTATTTGAGTTTGTTTTCAACAAGATTTCTAAGAGCAAAAATTCTCATTCTTTCTAGTGTTCATATACAAGTTTTCAAAAGAGTTTTTTTAAGCCAAAAAGATTTATCTTTTATTTATTTTCAAAGTTTGGAAAAAGCAAAGAAAAATAGAGATTTGGGATATTTGTTTTGTTCTTCATTTCTATCAAATTCTAGTTGTTTTTTCAAGTATTTTTCTTTGTGATTTGATTTCCAAACACCTTGATTTCTCACACTTGAGCTATCTATTTATTCTATCTATAGGATCTTATTTTTATGGGAAAATTGGTTTGTGGTTGAAAGAGACCACCAAGTTGTAAACATTCCATTTATTGTGATATCCCTCTAGTGAGAAGTAATAGTATTGGTATCCCTCTTGTGTAGAGGTGATCGTGGAGGTTGTGTTGGAATCCCTCAAGTGTGAGGTGATTGTGTTTGTGTGGCTTTGAGCCTAATCCCTCTTGTAAGAGGTTGATCATTGTTTGGCTAAGTGTCATCCCTCTAAGTGTAGAGGTGATTGAGTTTGTTGGTACCCCTCTAGTGAGAGGTAGATATTGTGTTGGTTTGTGCCTTGCCTCTAAGTATAGAGGTTGTATTTGTTGGAGAGATGAGTTGTGTACTCCCGATTGTATTTGCCCAAATCCTCAGTGGAGGTTTCTTGCGTGGGAAGTTCTATGTGGATGAGTTAGTGGAAATCCTTCTGTGTAAAGGCGGGGACGTAGAGTTGTGTGCTCGAACCTCGAAACACATCTCAGTATTTGTGTTTGATCCACTTTCTCTAACTCTCTCTCATTTATATTGTGCCTTGCATCATCCATATTGCTCATTCATACTTATATGCTTGGTTGTGTTTATTTGTGTGCCTCACTTGTGTTTAACCAAGAGAGCTTCATATAGCACCTCAACTCTTATTCAGAGGAATCAAGAGGAGTTAGTCCAGAGCCCTTCACCGGGAATTCAGCTACACTCTTTGGTTACACTAAGTGTGTTGCATTTAGTTTTTAAATTCCGCATCATTTGTCATTAGATTAGCCTTACACCTATTCACCCCCTTCTAGGTGTATTTTCACTATCATCAGCATCCTCATAAGAAAATAAATGGCAACTATCATTGGCATCCTCTTCAAATTGTGTTAAGTAAAAAACTATAACTCACTAAACCATCAAGGGATATGCCTTATGGTCCTGGTTAATATCGCACAAGTCAAAAACACTATATGGACAGTTTACGTCCATTAAACATCCAAAATCAAATATCTCTGAGGATATATGGATACGAGAAAGCTAGATTCTTGCGTATGTGTTTGCACATGTAAGAAATAATTTTATTTTCTTAATGTATGATTTTTATTGCCCTAATTTTATCAAAGATAATACAAATTAAAGCATTCTGACTGCTATATATGTTAATTATTCTAATCAATGCCTAGCTCACTCTTGAAACCAAAACACTTAGATAATTCTAATGGAAATTTAATTATTTTTCACAGAATTTTAAAATCTTTTTGAGACATGGGGCCGTAAAACAACCATGATAGAGAATTCAATTGCAATTGCAAAACCCCAATGGGTTTGCATTATAATATGCAATGTAATAGTTGAATGGAAATTGAATTCAAACCTTTCACCCATTATCAGAACTTGTCAAAAGTTCAAAACTGACCGAAGGGAGATTTTCTCCCGTGATTCATATAGAGACTTTGTCCGTCCGTCCGTCTTCTTCTTGTCTCACCATCTCCTCCTCCTTCATTCTTCCTCCTCCCCACTCCTCCCACCTTCTTCTTCTTTGCCGCTTGGTGGTAGCTTATCGGTCGATTTCCCACCGCCGATAGTGGTACACTAGTAAATTATACATTTGATCCTATATTCAAAACCGAGCGAAGCGAGGGTTACTCCGGTGACTCATTCACAAAAGTTGTTTATCCGTTCATCTGTCCATCTTCACCCTCCCCTGACTCCCTCTGCATCCCCAAAAAATCTCTCTCTCTCTCTCTCTCTCTCTCTCTCTCTCTCTCTCTCTCTCACCCCCCCCCCCCCCCCGCCCCGTCCCCATCCTTCCTCCTCCTTCCAACAAACCCCTAGCCCTCCTCCTCTCATCCTTCTCCTCCTCCTCTCATCCTTCTCCTTTTTCGCTCGGTTTACACTGGTAGACTAGTTAACTTTATGCACTAAAAGCGCAAAAATGATTGTAATAAAAAAATGCTCAAGATACATTTATTAACAGGGTGTGAGACTTCCACCACATGTTTCATGCCCATTAACTTGAACCCGGCATAAACTCAGGCATGGTTTGAAATCGGTATTCAAATAAAAAACAGGTCTAATGGAACTGAAATCAACTTGAAGAACAACTTAAACAAAATGAATGCCTCAAGTCAAAGCATCAATTACACTTGCATGAATTATACCTTCCAAAAAAAAAGCTTCTTTTTAAGCATTCGAACAGATGACTTTCCAACAGCTAATCTTTCGCTACCAATCAGATTGACTATTTACAAGCGAATTTTCACATAAACCAATTCAACGTTCCCAGAGAATAAAAAGCAACAAAAATCAATTTTTTCACTTCAGTCAAGCTGTTCCATTCTCGAGAGATTAAACAACACCCCCAAGTAACTACTGAAATTCTGGTTCGGTTTAGTATTACCGTCGGATCTACGCTTGAAGACGTAGCGCTCCATTTGAAAGTCACAGTTCTTGGTGCCGAGGTGGACATCGGCGGCGAGCAACATCTGAATGTCCTGCTCCTTCTGCGATAGAGATCGAGTCGCCATGGTTGTTGCTTTGAATAAACCCTAGATCGCCGGAGAAGCTAGGATTTGTGGTGTTTCGTCTATTTTGAAGTCTGGAGGCGGATAAACAGGAACAGGCAAGATGGAGAGGATTTTATATACCAACCAAACCCTAGCTAATTTGAAGTTACAAAGTTGTCCGCTTGGGTTCATTTTATTACAAAGTTTTTTTGGCTGGCTGGGGAATACTGGATTTGTATCAAGCTTGGATCTCAACTATGGGCCTGTTTGGTTAAGGGTAGAAGTGAAGAAGTGGTAATAATTTCCTTTGGAACTTAAGAATTGGTTAGTAAGTTTTCCGGTGTTTGAATGTTGTTAGAAAGTGTGATTTGAAAAATGTTTTGTCTTTTCCGGTGTTTGAATGGTAATGTGAAAGTGGAAGTGGAAAAGTTGACTACAAAGTTGACTGTAAAAATAATATTAAAATAAAAATTAATTAAGGAAAATAAAAAATGGAGTGTAATTAGAATGCAAGTGATATTTACATGATCAAAAAATTAACTGTCTTGTGCTACAACTTATTACAAATGAGATTTACATGACCACAAAATTAACTGTAGCACTCTGGAAGTGAGGAAATGATTGTGTAAAAGAGAAAAGAGAAAAGGAAAAGGGGTTTTCTTATTTTCCTTTTCCGGTGTTTGGATAGATAAGAAAGTGAACAATTATACTTCCCTATTTCCTTACTTCCGCCCACTTCCTTGCAACCAAACAGCCCCTATGATAATGAGCAGGTAGGCCTGTCAATGGGTCGGGTTCGGGGCGGTACAGGTGGTACCATATCCGGACCCGTTTACCCAAGAGGGTACCATACCCGTCCCGTTTACCCGCACGTCCAGAAGGTGGGTTTCTATACCCGGACCCGCTGTACCCGCGGGTCCAGACCCGTTTACCCAGACCCATAACAAAAAAAAACATAAACAAATACAGTAACAAAAACACATGAAGAGAGGGAAAAAAAAATTTATAAAGAGAAAGAAAACATGTTTTAATATCAATAAAAGATGAAATGTAACCAGGTGCAAGAGGTGGAGGGAAAATTTTCGATGAAAAACTCTAATAAAGAAAAAAATTAAAAGTAAGGCCCCCAAATTTATTTGGGAAAACACAACAATAGAATCACCCACTAATCAACCAACAGTCTTCAACATTTAAAGTACAAAAGGGATCATTTACTGATAGAGTCTTGAGAGGGTTTTAATTCTATTAGTATTATTTATATTTATGTTTTGAAATGGGTAAATGGGTAATCGGGTCTGGTTCAAGTAAAATCAGACCCATCCCATTTAATACTCGGGTATACGGGTAAACGGGTATGGGTCCAGAGCAACCCTTTCCATACCCGCTTAATCTGGTCGGGTCCGGGTCTGGACCTTTCCCATTGACAGGCCCATGAGCAGGACCTGACCGGAGCCGATTAACTTTGACAACGATATTCTTTGTCATTCATTTTTAACAAACTATATTTTAATTTGCTTTCTTTGTTCTGATCTTATTTATTTAAACTAGAGTGCCCTTCATAATTGCAGTGGTCAAAATCTGATCCTCACAGGATTTTGACATATGTTCTAACAACCAGAAGAATCCGTCAATTCAGAGTCACTCCAGAAGCTGCTCCTCGCCCCAAGGACGCTTCTACATAAATGTCTCTGATGCTCTCAGCTATCCCGAAGTTCACTTCTTTTCGGAAATTTTAGCTCCGTACAAGATAACATCGGTAACAGACCATTCATAATCTCCCCCTTCAGTTACACCACAACAACAGATCATCTTTGTTTTTCGCCTTCAGTTATGCAGCCTTATTTCCTTCCACGCTCATAACGTGAAACGCTATCTAGCCTGGAAAGTTATGGACTGAAACGGGATTCTCTGCGTGCACTCCCAACAATAAATTAAACGCTGACAATCACGATTGTTACAACAAATTTACATATGCAGATCAAGCGGTTATTGTTATTGTTATTGTTATTGTTATCATATTCAATATGCAAAATGTTTTCCATATTTAGATGCAATTCTATTCATTTCTGATGCATAAAATGAAATATGTTCCCTTATAGCCTTGTTTTTTTGGAATGATTTGTATTTTTGTGAATGCACGCTGCCCTGAAGTTTACCCACCACTCATTTTCTTGTTCAGATCTAGAGATATAGTATAACTGATCATTAGATGTATCAGAATTTGTGCACATGTATTGCATATTTATATATATATGCTTGTGGGGAATCATGTATCTCCTTCTTTAAGGTATTAGTCACTGTAAGATAAATATAGAATTTTTTTTTTTGCTTTACAAATAGCACATCAAGTGACATACCTCCCTCACTTTCATGAGACACACTTTTCCTTATCATAGCGGATTCAGTTCAAAAGCCTTCTATCATTTTTTTTTTGCAACCAAGCTGTTGTCAAATATGTCAAAAATTGACTACATCACTTGTGACAATAAACATACCGATCTCAAGTATCATTGTGTCATTGATTATATAGATATGAAGCTTATTGACATAGTGCCCAAGTCTGCACTAGAGAATATTACAAACCCACTCACGAAAAGATTCTCAGTGACTATCTTTCACATCGTGCAAGCATGAGGTACTAGAGTCATTCTAATTATTGTTTTTCTGAGTGGGAGTATATATGTAATTGTCCTTTTGAGTGAGAATTTTTATGTCAATACTTTCAGTAATGTCATTTATGTTATTAGTACATTCTATACTTCAGTTAATGAGATTTTTCTCAGACAGTTATTATGATGACATACAGTTATTATATGGTATTTTATTTTAGCTGATATTATTAAATGTGTATTTATAATGTTAAAGTTAAAACTGTGCAATTACACAAGTTAAATTATAAAGTGCCTTTAGAAAGAATATTAAAAATTCTCAAGATTGCTTGGACTGGTCGGGGGTAGGCTCCACGACCTTAAACCTTCATCTCAATATGAGCGATGATATTTGTATGACGGTCGTTTAAATATTGAGATGACGTGTGTGTGATAAGCACACGCTGCAGAACACTTATGAAAATATATTATACACAGTATATATACATTTGTCATATACGTACTAAACTCCATCAATAAAGTATTCTCTCAAAAGTTGTTAAGGTGATTAGCCCGAATATCCATGATACAAATTAGGCAAAGGCATAAAGCTTAACCGAAATTTGTCCGTGAACCGTACTAGTCATTCTTTCAGTCATAGAATGTCAGTAGTTTGAGTGCACATGACTAACGATAAATTTCATGTGTGATTTTTTTTCCCAAAAATCAAATGATGGCTATCCACTTTTAAAATAAAATTATGATATGGGATATTAATGATTTTCAAAGTAAATATTTTTTTTTTCAAATTCTAGTCTGGTATGTCTCGAGTGGGAGATTGTAAGATATTTCCTGATTCGATCCATACCTTATTTCCTATCCTATATCTAACACACGTGCAACTTATGTTAGTCAATATATTAGGTGTGTCTAATAGGTACACTAAGTTGCAAAGGTCGGTGGGACCTAGTATTATTCTCTTATGAGGGTTAGGGGCATTATGTGAATATCACTAATCAAAAAGTTATATATGGAGAGGAAGTCCCTCTCTGCAGCCACATATTATTCTCCACCCATAGGAGGATAGGTTTAGCAGAGAGAAGGTCTTTATCTCGTTCTCTACAACGGTGATCTAGATTCGGGTATAGTTTATCAATTCCCCAAAAGGTATGTCTTCAAAAAATTTTCTATAATTAATAATATTTATCATGCATACTATTTAGATCAGTATATAGATGCAGTTGATCATTTTCTATGATAGATAAATTCTAACAATTGGTCCTCGCCTTTTGAGTTCTAACTCATGTCACATCATTAAAGAGAATTAGGCTCAAATTTTACCTCCACTAAGTTGTAACCTATTATTCAACATAGGGTGTTTGATTGAAATTTAGAATTATTTTGTATTCACTAATTGACTTTTTTCTCGGATAAAAGTTATAGTCTGATCTTAATTTGAGACCTCTCATAATCCAATGACAGTCTTTACTAGTATTCAAGCCATTACAAAGACATGATATTACGGCCCTATATTCAAGCCTTGTACATATTTATTGATACCAGGGGTTGTTTGGATTTAAGGAAGTGGGCAGGAGTGAGAAAGTAAGAAGTGTCATTTCTCATTTTCGCTGTCCATCCAAACGCTAGAGAAAAAAAATAGAAAAACTCATTTTCTTTTTCTCTTTTTGCATTTACACAATCATTTCCTCACTTCCAAAGTACTACAGTTAATTTTGTGGTCCTGTAATCTCATTTGTAATAAGTTGTAGCTCAAAACAGTTAATTTTGGGGTCATGTAAATCTAACTTGCATTCTAATTACAATCTAATTTTTTCATAATTAATTTTTATTTTAATATTATTTTACAGTCAACTTTGTGGTCAACATTTTCACGTCTACTTCCACATTATGAACCAAACACCAGAAAAGACATTATACTCTTCCAATTATACTTCACAACTACCATCCAAACACTGAAAAAGAAACACAAATTCTCATTTTTTTTTTTAAAGAAAAAAATCCTACTTCTCACTTCCATCCACTTCCGGGCATCCAAACAGCGTTTCACATGAAAGGTACAAGGACACTACTATGATTCGCACTATGTTTTAATGATGAAAGTCTTAAGGGCTTTTAATTGGAATCCATGTTCCTTTAGGGTTCTCAGAGTAAAATACTGAAAAAAAACAGAATAATAAAACAAGAGTTAAATGACATGCAAATCATATCAGGACACTTTGCAAATGAGAGAGATATCTGATACCATAACTTGATTTTGGAGAGCTGAGGCATCTGATCCACCTGATATTGTTCTCATCTGAAGGGATGGGACACCTTGCTCCTATGCAAGTGTTCTAATATGAATACTCTTCAAATAAGAAGTTTCCTTATAAAAATTAAATAAAATAGTAGTAATAATAATATAAAAAGTTTCCTTATAAAAATTAAATAAAGCATCATCACCATCATTTTTCATTTTAAACTTTTGGCTTCACATGATCTAACCTCATGCTTCGATCCAGTGAAAATCCATATGAAAGAAAATAAATAGATGCTTTATCTGTTAGTTATGCTTATGCTAACCTTTTAAAGTAAAGACCACTAATTTTTTGGATGCCCAAACGATAGCTAACTTAATTAATTCCACAAAAAATGGCCTCTATGATTGTTTAATTTCATGGATTTTAGAATCTTTTTCCAATCTTAGTGACAATGACAACCATTAATTTTCTCATTTTCTGAGCTCTAGTCAGTTTTCCTAGGCTTAGAAAAGGAAACATGTGTTGTCTCAATTTCATGGATGCCACCAGCTGGTGTCCCAAATCTATGATAGTGTCTAGTTGACATACATGTTATCGAACTTGTCAATATTTTTCTGATTGCATAGCTATATATATATATATATATATATATATATATATATATATATATATATATATATATATATATATATATGCTTATCAAAAGAAGTTTAGGGTTGGAACCATGTCAATCCCGTGGGAATGTCATGTCAATTTTTTTTTTTTGGAGAAGGTAAGTTTCAGAGTATCCCAGAGGCGCCCCATCCTCAACTGGTCGTCAATAACTTAGATTACATCGACACTCATTGGAGAGCAAACCCAATAACTTACCGTGTGGCCACATGAGGAGACTTCATGTCATCGAAGTTATCTGTCATGGCCATTTATATCCTTTAGTTGTCTTTTCGTTGAGGGTTATTCTGCACCACTAGATACAATCAGGATGAGTTCTTCCGTTCAAGACAAAGATTAAATTGCAACAAATCAATTAGAAATATCCGGCGAGTGTCTCTCTATTCAGGGTCTCAATAGCATATGTGGTATTTTGGCAATTTTCAGTAGAGTGGAAATAAAATATTAATTATTTTTTTTAATTTTTTTTATTTAGAGACAATAAAATGACTATTGTTATAACTATCATCTTAGAATTAATCACTAATGTTCATTTTTGTTATGATATACCGAAGGTATCTTAATATGGAGGTTAACAAACTCATTGAAGAAATGAGTTTAGGACTTGCACGCGACCCATTGGATGTTATTTCCTACGTTAGGAGTATCCATTAATAAAACTCAAGTGTTTGGGTGAGTATCATCCTCATCTTTAGTTGTTCACTAAACATGGTAGTTTGTTGTTATACGTTGTGCTGAATGGCAAAAGAAGTGAAAAACTTTTTTCACTTTTGCTTTTATCGGGTGTTTGGATGCAAGGAAGTGGGCGGAAGTAAGGAAATGAGGAAGTATAATTGCTTACTTCCCTATCTATCCAAATACCGAAAAAGGAAAATAAGAAAACTCCTTTTCCTTCTCTCTTTTCTTTTTTACACAACCATTTCCTCACTTCCAAAGTGCTACAGTTAATTTTGTGGTCATATAAATCTCATTTATAATAAGTTGTAGCACAAAACAGTTAATTTTTTGATCATGTAAATCTCACTTGCATTCTACTTGCATTCTAATGACAGTCTATTTTTTATTTTTCTTAATTAATTTTTATTTTAGTATTATTTTGCGGTCAACTTTGTGGTCAACTTTTCCACTTTCACTTTCACATTATCATCCAAACACCGAAAAAGACATAACATTTTCCAAATCACACTTCCTAACAACATCCAAACACCGGAATACTTACTAACCAATTCTCAAGTTCCAAAGGAAACTATTACCAATTCCTCACTTCCTTACTTCCTCACTTCCACTGTCAACCAAACAGGCCCAAATTTCATCATCCTTTTCATGTGGTGCAATTTCCTTTCCTTCGTTTTTATTTTGTCTAGAGCTATGGAATCTTATATAGTATGTTAATAATACTAAATATTGGATATCTCTGTAACTTGTCACTTCATGTATGCATGCTTGGAGTACATGTAGGGGTGTTTGGTTGCAAGGAAGTGAGCGAAATTAAGAAAATAGGGAAGTATAATTGCTCACTTTCTTATCTATTCAAACATCATTAAAAAAAAAAAAAAAAATCCTTTTTTCTTTTTCTTTTCTCTTTTGCACAACTATTTCCTTACTTCCAGAGTCCTACAGTTAATATTGTAGTTATGTAAATCTCATTTGTAATAAATTATAGTACAAAATAGTTAATTTTTTGATCATGTAAATCTCACTTGCATTCTAATTACAGTCTATTTTTATTTTTTATTAATTTTTATTTATTTATTATTTTATCGTCAACTTTGTGGTCAACTTTTTCACTTCCACTTCTACATAACAATCCAAACATTGAAAAAGACATAATATTTTTCAAACCATACTTCCCAATAACATCCAAACACCGAAAAACTTACTAACCAATCCCAAATTCCAAAAGGAACTATTATCACTTCCTCACTTCCACCCTTAACCAAACAGGCCTAGCTTCAACTATATATTGAAAATTGCAATTCTCGTGTTTGGGTTGGTGTTTTTGTCTTTGTAGTTATCAGAAAAAGAAATTTTTTTTCTTCCTTATTTCAATCAGAGTTGCAATCAAATTGGCCCCAAGAAGTTATCAAATCAAACCAAATAATCACTAATATACATACAAATCCAGGGTCTACACAAATTTCGTAAGTTTGAGGTGAGGGTGAGGGGGTGTGTGGGACTTGAAACAAAGAGTTCAAAAAAAAAAAAAAAAAAAGTAGGTAATATATAATAATCATTATCCCCTAAAAAATAAAATAAAAGTATAATAATGGCTAAGAATATTTGTGAAAAAGATAGGAATGCTCAATGAAGGATATGTACGAATAATTCGCCCGAGAACGTTCACCAGATAAATTTCATTATCATTTTCAATACTTTCGGCAAAATTTCCAATAGGTGTCATGTAGTACAGTGCCATCCTATCCTGCATGAATCAAATATCGCAAAATTAGTATTTAGACATGTGGGAATAATATCTAGGTGTTATTATTTGATATCTATCTCTGTTTTTAAATAGTCGAAAGAATTTTATGTCATTTTTTTCCTAAAATTTTAATAGGTGTGACGAAAAAGAGAGATCAGATTCAGGTAGTCGGCTCTACCAGTTGTGCCAATTCTCTCGTGCCATGTTCTCTATGTTTTTAAACGGCCTTGCTACTTTCAGTTAAATGTTGTGTCATTGAAGATTCTCTCACTTTTTATATAATTAAATCAATGAGTCAAAACAATAATCTCATGCGTTTTATAATAAAATTTTAGTGAAAACAACTCGACAAAAACAAAAAAAAAGTGCAACAGAGATATCTTCTAAATAGAATAAGAACAGGCAAGTGCAGGACAGAAATAAGTACAAAAAAAAATATAAAGTAGGCCGAGCCATTGAAGAATCTTAAAAAGAGCTTCTTCATTATAAGTAAAAAAAGATCCCTTAACCTATGAAAAAAAGATTCTGATGAAAGTTTGAACTTATTTTATATCAAAAAGAGGTTGCTCTATCATTGGATAAAAGTTCTGTTAACAAAAAAATAATAAAATTTTCAATTTTCTCTTTTACGGGTCATAATTTAGTTTTGAACTGGAACTTTGCTATAACTCAGCTCCTACTTTATTAACGAGTTAGATCTTATTAGTAACTCGAAAGTTGAATTTGATACCCCATTTTCAATTCTGCGTGCAAAGGGCCTCTCTAAAATTATTTTTGGGGAATGCACTCTCCCGTGGAGATAGAAAATGAAGTTGCTACTATCGAGACTTTAGCTAAATCGGTACAAAAAATCAGAAATGAATGACAAAAAGTTTTAGTTTGATGCCCAAAGAGTAGTCTCTGGCAAATGATCTGTGTATGCAAGGGGCCTTACTGAGTTTTCTTGACCAAGTCATTGCCCATACAAACACAATAAACACAATTAGTATATTTACATCAAGACATCATTCAGGTGGCGAAAAGTCCAGGTGTGAGCAGTGTTGGGAAAATGAAGAATTAAACAGTGAATTTTTTGAGCTGAATTAAGTCTAGATCTGTTGATAGAATCAACCGAATAATGGTTGGAGTGTGTTCTCTTTTCATTGGGAATGAATGTGGTATATTTACATGTTTAATTCCGTTTTTGAATGAATAAGATGTTCAGATCTAAAATTTGCCTAATTCAAAAGCTAAAGGGAATTAAAAGTAACTCATACATTTAGTCTCACATTGTATATGAGGTGGAAGTTTGAAGTGTTTAAATAGAGGAAAATGAGAACAAAATGTGTCCCTTTTGGGTACTTGGAGTTTTCACGCGCGATTGAAGGGAAACCATGCCCACACGCGCTTGCCATTCGGATCGGTGCCGGAGCTCGAACTCGGGCCTGGGTTTGGACTTGAATATGGTGTGGGATATGGGTCCGGTTAGTTTTGAACACGCTCCTATCCGTGCTTTGAAACGCATAGCGAAAGCGCAATTCTTTCTTCTTTTTTTTACACTGAATTCAAATATGAAAAGAGGAGTCAGTCTGAAAGATCAGATTTCTGAAGAAAAATCTGAAGCAAGATTCCTTCTGAAAGAAGGCTCGAAGAATTCTATATATTCTTAAATAGAATTGTTGTCTGAATCTGTGACTTCCTAAGACAAATATTCTTCAATCTCCCTCCTTTATGTTCATCCTGCTGCATAGAACTCCAGTCAAGGTATCGTGAAGGAGTGTTGTATCTTGAGAGAACAACGTCCAGTAACCCATTAACCCTGAAGCGGCGGATGTAATTATCTTAAGGAGATTTGCTACATGCGTACCTCACTCCAATTGTTGTATAAGTGAACTAACGTTCTTTATACAGGGGTTATACTGATATATTTATATTTATAAATATTACTATATATAAAATTAATTAGTTGTCAGATCTACTCCTGCATCTAACAAGCATTGGATCGGTTAAATCGATCCATCTAACGAACCACACTGAATCAAACTGATCCACTAAATTGATTGGTTCGGTGCGGTTTGAGAAAGAGTTCGATTCGATTTTCAAAATTTGAAAATCGATAAACCGAACCGAACTCTCTCTCTCTCTCTCTCTCTCTCTCTCTCAGAACTTCCCTCAATCTCTCTTCCTCTCTCCCTCTCAACCTCTCCGATCGATGCCCTGCTCCGACCACCGACCAAAGCCCTGCTTGCTCCGTTGCGAAGCCCTCCGACCGAAGCCCTGCTCTTTTGTGAAGACCTCCGATCGAAGCTTGCCAAAGCCCTGCTCTCTCTCTCTCTCTCTCTCTCTCTCTCTCTCTCTCTCTCTCTATGAAACCGAAACCAAACTGAATTTTTCGGTTTGATTCGGTCCGTGGTCATAAGTTGGTGCGGTTCGGCTCTGATTTTTTTGATCAAAACCGGACCGCACCGCTAGATGCACACGCCAAGCAAAAAGACGAGTTGAGTTGGAAAATTCTAGGTTCAAGTCTATATAGCAGTCTTTGTTTAAAAAATAAAACAAAAAATATATATGTTTCTAGAGTAACGAGATTGCAATATTTTGTGCAGATTCTTTATTTTTTAACTTAAAATTATCTCTTATTATTTGCCGACATTCCTGGCGGCATACTTAGAAAGTTGTACTCATTTCATACAGTAACTTTGAGGTTTAAGTGTTAATGTAAATAAAAGAAAGGCTACTTACGAACATTAAATTAATTTTGAGAAATTTTTTTAGAGAAATGCTTTATGAACGATTTTTGAATACTCATTTGCAACGACAAAAAACTATTGGAAAAAAGTACTCAAATGTCTTATTGCACCAAGTATTAAGTTATACTAGTAAAAAAGTGTTGGAAATACTCGCGAAATTTATTCTAGGCTAGTTATTTAAATGAAATATATTAAAAAAATTGGAGACTCTGAAGTATATATACCTAGAATGCTCTTTTTGATATTCTTTCACACCGTACTCGGAGCACACTGAAGCAAATGCAATTTTTATGGCAATGAAGCTAGTTGTTGACACGCGAGAGACATCTTGCATTACTGTAAGTGAGGTAAAGAGCTTGGTGAATTGGATTTGCAATAAGGACTCAGTGTCTTCATAGAGAGTAGCCCATCTTGTCTGCGAGTGCCTCAGGCCAATGCAAGAGTGAGGCTGGAGTTCGGTAAAAGATCGTCTAATGAAACTGCCCATCGAGTTGGACGACTATACTTCAATCATCAATTTTTGGTCAATGATTGTATGAACCTCTTCATACTCTTTGTTGGGGGAGTAAGATGTCAATTCTTGTAACCAGTGCGCTATCTAAGGCTTCATTCTTTAAAGAGAAAAAAAAAATCTTTTCTTTACCAAAAATTGCAACTGGTCTTAAATTTCGAACCTCTTATTTCTTAAACCAGCTCTTTTACTTACTAAACCAGGTCTAAAAATATTCAATTTTTAAATGCAAACAACTTAAGTACATGCCAAAATTTGGTGGTTTTCCGAAGGGTTGATATCCAAAATTGTAACAATTTTTTTCATTGTAGTGCATTATCGCTGTAACTTGTAACTTTAAAGGATAGAAAGCTAATAGTAATTCCTATAGGGATACCAACGCAAAAAGGAATACGTAATAACAACACGATGAGCAACAAATTCCTTAATAAGGCGGGGGCAGGGGCGTTCTGGGAATAACTCATGCTTACATGATAGCAACCTCTAGTGTTCGTTGGAGCGTGGATAAAAGCACTCAAATTTTTGATCAAAGCACCCAAAACGATAAAAGCACCCACCCACTCACCCACAGTTCCCACATTACTCTCCATCTCCCCACTTAATTTTTTCTTTTCAAAAAATTCTGTTCTACTCTCATCTCCCGCTCTCCAAACTGAGTCTCTGTTTTTCTTCTCTCTCCTCTTCCTACAACTCTCTCTCCCTCTCTTACAGAGAAAGCCGCCGATCAGGCCCAGTAGATCGCGGACTCCAACACCGCTCCCGCGCAGCCTTCCTGCCGCCGATCAGGCCCAGTAGTGGCGTACCCACAGTTTCTAACGCAGAATTTTCAATCTTCACATTGAAAACAATGGTGTGTTCATAGGAGAGAATTGACAAGATTTTATACGAGACAATGCCTTAGAAACTGGATACATATTGCACTTCAAATACAAAGGTAACATGGTGTTCACCTTCATAATATATCACAAAACATCCTGCGACAGAGCCTCGGGAAAGAAGATCATCAAAGACTACATCGACTTAGAATAGGTCTCTCGTACGACATATTTTTCGCTCCTATGCGCCCTCCTTTTCTGTTTCACTTTTTTTATCAATCAAAATGTGTTTTGGAATTTTTCTCACAAAAAAAAAATGTGTTTCAGATTCAGCTCCAGAGAAAACAGTTCGTTGTAGTAAAAAAAGAAAAGACCAAGAGGATCAGAATGCGACCACATTGAAGGCTAAGGCGCCGAACTAGTAGCTTGTCCTAATAAAAAAGTAAAGGCAAAGAGCAAGCATACTATATAACTTGGAATGGGCTCTCGTATTACATATTTCCACGCTTATGTTTTTCTCTTTCTCTGTTTCAATTTTATTAAAAGTTAAAATATGTTTCAATTTTAACCTCAATTGTGACGTCCCGATCCGGCGGGTACGGAGACGTCAGTGTGACGTATATACGCAGGTCAAAAATATCCTCACGTATATACGCTAAGCTTCAGTACAGGCAAGAATTAGAGGCGGAAGCACAGTGGTAATATACATTCCTACAGAATAGCACAAGTACATGGTTATCACAGAAAGCGATACAATATTACAGGAATATTACATCACTAGAAAATACAAGAGTACAATACATGAAGGGATATACATAATAAAAGTTGAGAGATGCTCACGATACGACAAGAGGGGCCTCGAGAGCCAAACAGGAGAAAAGCTGGGAGGAAGAACTACGGCGATGTCCGAGCTTCTGCTGCGCTCCGATCACCACGGGAGGATCCGCTGCGCACTCTGATCAGCTACATCAAGATCACCATGGTCCAGACTCCACGATCTGGACATGAGAATCCAGAGTTGTCAGATGCAACTCGCGAGTATATATATAAAGCCAAATGACGTGCATAACAGGTATACGTGTACATGATCAAGTGACGTGGTCCAAGTACACAGGTATAAGTAATAACAAATAACATAAGAGAAATTAAAGGAATGACAGTAAATCTGAAACTAAAAACATGCATAGAAGGCAGTATGAAGAGCATAGGTACATGCGATAAATAAGTTAAATATGATAAATATAAGAATGGACAAAACTAGTTGTACAAGCTCATATTATAAATTCACGGGATAGATACGTCAAGGAGATAATCCAAATAAGGAAACCCTCATCTATATACCACATATCTCATGTCACCATCGTCTGAGTTTATACAACTTGAGTTGCCATAAGAGTAACAGAACTATAGTGTGTCAGTAGTAATCATTGTGCCACATAAATCATATATCATAAGGCAGGGTGTCAACTCAGAACATAACACTATAACTGAAATATAGAGGTATAGCATTTTAATTTATCCAATAATAATAATCAGTACCGTTTGATATTTTAATCGCCTCCCTACCAGCGCTTCACATCACTGATAATCCATACTAGAGTTTGCACTCTGTAGAACTTACCCGGGTCCAATATGTGAGTAGCAGGACCCGAACAAAGGAGACACCAAATATCACATGTTCCTAATATTATTACTGTTTGGTTGTTTTATGTTATTCATCCGATTCATATGCTTTTGTATGTGCTATCGGTACACATACATCCACTTATGAATAAGATGAATTATTATTTGGAAACTGATAAATCTGATGGCTCATATTTATAGTGGGTCCCGTCTCTGCCCGGGACTGCTCAGGAGTACAGGCTACTGCTTTCGGGGACTTATTATTACGCGCCCCACACGACACTTCAGATTCAGGCTACTGTTTCCGGGGACTTATCATTACGCGCCCCATACGACACTTCAGAAATATCAACATTATAAATATGACATTATACATGTTTCCATCAGTTTCCCCCACCCCAGTGTAAGTTGAGTATTTTTATTATACATATATGAATTGCCCAAAGATAATATCCACAAGTGTATACAATATAACCATAATTATCCAACTACGAGAATTAACAGGGTTATAATATCAGGAGTATAATATCAGGAGTCATCCTTTTTCAGGAGTTCAGGAGTACAGGAGTTCAGGAGTACCAAATATCTGATAACAATATAATAATCATGCCAAGTCCCCGTAAAAGTAATAGTCATGAATATGTAAAATAATACAGGTGCCACAATATCAGGTCAAGTGTACTAGTACCGGGTGATAGCATGTCAAGTGTCAATTGTTATTATATCAGGTGTCAGGTAGCAGGCGATAAGTATAGTATGGCAAGTACCGGTGTCAGATATCAAATAATAAGTATAGCATGGCAAGTACCGGTGTCGGGTATCATGTGTCAAATATAGCAGGCCAAATATCAGGTGTATATATGTCAGGGTCAGGTAACTAATATGCCGGTGAGAGTCACAACATCAAATATCAGGTATCAACCGGTCACATCACATGGTACAGGAGAACGGCATGAACATATCAAACTCTTCACTACCATTATTGTTAACAATAATAAATTTATCTATTTATTAGCCATGCGAAACCGAGCGAAGTGGGAGCAGATTTAGGCATACCCGGTATAACACCGGTTCGGCAAGGTATAATAACGGCCGACAGCTATTTATAAAGCATGATAATCATTTATGTAACATATACTAACTTGCATAAAGAGACATCATATATTAAAAGTCAGATAATAGTTATTAAACATGAAATGATGGTAATAAAATAAGAAATGTCAAAGAAATGTACTCGCCCAATACCGGGATGAAATACCGGGTTAAAGTCCGAGAAGTTCGCGAACCCGTACGAGCAAGCCACTAGCCCATATTTATATATTAAAATATATAATTATAATTATATATATAATTATTAGAGAGGGAATGAGAGAGGGGAGAAAGAGGAGAGAGAAAGTTGTAGGAAGGAGAGAGAGAATAGGGTATTTTTAGAAAGGAATTAGGAATAAAAAGGGGAGGGGTATTGATTGTAAATATGGGAAAGTAATTTGGGAATGAGGTGGAGGGTATTTTAGGGAGTGTAGGAAAGTGGGTTTATTTAGGGAAAAGAAAGAGAAAAGAAAAGAAAAAAAGAATAAAGAAGGAAAAAAGAAGAAAGAAAGAAAGAAAGAAAAAAGAAGAAATGAGGGGGAGAGGGGTGGCTGACGGCCAGCCGCCGCCGGAGGGCGGCCGGCGAGGGGGGCGGCGGCTAGGGCCACAGAGGGGAGGTGGTGGTGGTGAAGTGCTGGTTGTGGTTGTTGTTTGATGTTGAAGGAGGTGGTGTTGGTGGTGGTTGGTGGTGATTGGTGGTGGTGGAAAGTTAGAGGAGAAGGAGGAGATGATAGAGTGGTGGTGGAGTAGAGGAGGTGGAGCATTGATGGAAAATTTTGAAGGTGAAGAGCGTGATGAAGAGATGTGTTTTTGTTGAAATTGAAGGTGGAGGAGTGGTGGTTGAATGAAAAGGAGTTGGGGGAGTGGAGAGGTGGTGTGGGGGGTGGTGGCCGGCGGCTACGGGGGGCGGTGATGGTGGAGACGATGGTGGTGAGGAGTAGGGTGATGGTGTTGGAGTTGGAGATTGAAATAGAAGATAGTGGAGAAGGAGAAGGAAGGAAAGAAAAGAATTTAAAGAAGGTAGAAAGAGAAGGAGAGAGTGATGAGGGGTGGGGGGAGGGGCATGGGCTACTGTTTGCAGCTCATGTGCTACTGCTATTTTGCAGCTGCAGCAGGGCTGCAGGAAGTGGTCGGGTGCAGGGTATGAGGGAGAAGTAAGGGGGAAGAAAAGAAAAGAAGAAAAAGAAGGGAAAAATTTAAAGAAAAAGAAAAGAAATAGTAAAAAAATTAATTAATAAATATTTTATTAAATAATAAAATTAATAAAATATTCTGAGAGTAATAAGTAGAGGAGTGGAGAAGGAAAAAGTAAGAAAAGAAATTGTCGGTAAATAATATTATTATTTTAATAGGGCGAAAATTTGACTGTTGCAGAAATGTTCCAAAAAATTCTCAAAAATAGAAAATATTATTTTAAGATTCTCAGTGAAATCGGTTTCAATAAATTAAATGTAGTTTTCAAATTAAAAATCCTGAAATCTTCTGGTGATACCGGCCGACACCATAATCGGTTAAATTTCAATAAATTTAGAAAAATCTCAAAAAATATATTTAGATATAAAATGAAATTCTAAGAAGTAACGTAAAAGCCGTTTTTAAAAATTCAATCCCATTTGAAAAACTAAAAATCTGGGAATCAGTTAGCGATGCCGACCGACACCGGTTTTGGAGATTTTGTAAAATAATTCTGAAAAATTCTAAAAAATCATGAAAAATCTAAAATATTATAAAATAGTGTCTGAAACTGAAATCAGTCAAATTAGACTAATGTCAAATCGGGCAGCAGGCTAGTATCGGGTTCCCTGTTCGGGTCAGCACTGACTCTAAGACTGAGAATCCAGATCTGACACCCAAAATCATAAGAAGTCACAACTTAAATACAAACACTAGAATAAAATTGAAATAAAACGGTCAAAGAATTCAGGATACGTATCTGGGTACGTATCCTGAGAACGGGGTATTACATCAATGCAAGGCGTTCGTTCTAATCATAAAAGAAGAGGCCGAGAGGAGAACACAGAGAATGCTAAGGTGCCCAAACCAGCAATAACTTCTAATAAGAGAAGTACTAAAGGCGAAGAGCATAGGAACACATCAAAGATTATCAGATATTTTGAGACCACCATAACGACTAATAGTCTGACTCGATGTATCCTGATAAAAAAAATTAAATCTTTTTTATCTCTCTTTATATATAGATTTGTACAAAATTTTCATTAAATCTACAAAGCTGATTGTTTGATGTGTACAATAACTAATGATGTGTAAATGAACACGCAGACATTCCAAAGGCATCTGAAGAAACCATTGGCCTCTCTAGTGAGCATACTGGGTGTTTAATCACGGATCCAAGTGGACGAAGCTGGCTTGTTGGCGTTAGTAATGACGGTTGGAGCGACACCCGAATGTTCAAAGGTTGGACAAAATTTACTCTTAAAACTCAGCTGAAAGCAAGAGATGGAGTTAGGTTTGAGGTTGTGTCAGCAAAAGAGAAGGACAATGTGAGACACCTGGAAATGATCAAGCTACGAACCAGACGATGACTACAGCTTTTGAGTATCTTTTGGTTAATTAGCACTTCTATCATCTATAACTGTGTTTGTGTATTTTTCAGCTACTAGATTCCAGGAACTCTTTTTGTAGAAATGGGTTAACTTTGCTACGTGTATGTTTTATTTTTCAAGTGATCCTTAAAAATGTCATGTTTCTGAGTCTTTATAGAACTGCGATTATGATCGCAATTCTCACAAAAATATCATGTTTCTTAGTCTTTATAGGACTGCGATCATCATCACAGTCCTTTTTATTAGGATTGTGACCATGATTGCAGTTCTCATTAAAATGCCTTATTTTTTTAGTCTTTATTGGGACCGCGATCATGATCACAGTCCTAACAAAAATGACTTATTTTTGGGTCTTTATTAGGACTGCGACTATGATCGTAGTCCTCACAAAAATATAATTGCAACCTATATTGAGACTGCGACAGTGATCGCAGTCCTCATAAAAAATGCCCTAATTTTCAATTAATAAAAGGACTGCGACTATAGTCACAATCGTGTACTAAAGGACTATGACCACAGTCTGGTCACAGGGGACTGCGATTATGAGTCACAGTCCTCATATTAGCATTGTCATCATCAGCGGACCCCCGTTCACTGACATTGAATGATCCCTAATACTTTCTAGATCTAAATATCACATCGATCACAAACATAAACAATACTCATCACGAGCACGAACAAACGAGATATCCAAAAAGTCAATCTCCAAAAAAAGAGTCAGTGTTGAGGGGAGAGCAATGTCGGGGTCGATGAGGAAGGAGAGGAGTTTGTGTTCAATTTATCAAAAGGCATAAATGATTTTTTTTTTTGGGGTTTTTAGGTGGAAGGACGAAGTTGGGAAAGAGGAAGGAGGAGAGGTTGGGTGCCTTCAACAATTTTGAATGGAAGATTCTGAATTCTTGTAGTTTTAAAAAAATTTGAGGGTAATATTGTCTTTTCATCTAAGGGTATTATTGTCAACCACAATTATAGAAATTTGTGTGCGTGCCTTAATCACTTCTGTAGGTGCCTTTATACGCACTGTGTCCGTTGCCAAAAGGCCGAGCAAAAGAGAATAATTGTTGCTTTGAGGTCACGGGTTCAAATCCCCGTGATAAAACATGGCCCATAGGGGTCTCTTGTAGCCAAAAAAAAAAGAGAATGACTATTTCCTTGTGGTTATTTTGTTCTTGTAACGCCCCGATTCCACAGATACGGGGACGTCACTGCGACGTATATACGCAGGTCAAAAGGTGCCCCCACGTATACACGCTAAGCATAAAAGTACAACAAGGATCAGAGTGCACGACAAAGCGTGATTTCCATACATATGCCAACATAAAAGTACAAGTACAAGTCATCACAAGACATGATAAAATATTACACATTACATGTATTTTTTTATCACAACTAAGTCCAGAAGCAAAAGATACAACATAAACACAAAATGCTCACGAGTAGGATGAAGATCCCGTGAGTCAAAAAGAAAGATCTGGCGCAAGGACTGGAGCTAATCAGCCTGCTCGCTAAAGAAAGCTCGATCTTCTGTGGATGGTTCCACTTCGATCCAAGCTTCGGAACCTGAACATACAAATCCAAGGGAGTCAGGACCTCTCGAAAATGAACAGGTTATAGCCAAGTGGCTAAGAGATATGAATAATAAGGACGGAACAGCATAATGAATATAAACCAACAAGTAATGAAAGCATAAAGAACTATAATCAGGGTGAAATGGATACATAGTTAAAGTCTATTATTATTATTACTTGTCTTACTGTGATATCTAGCTATGTGACCCAGCGTCCCAGCGCACATAGATCCATATCCTAGTAATACAAGGTTGTTGTTGGAAACAGCGGGGGTATCGACGAACTATGTTTACAGTGGACCCCGTACATGCCCGGGATAACGGTCCAGGATTGTTCCGTTGCTTGGTGACGGAAGCCAGCCGCTAGGCTATTCAGGAGGGACTTATGTATGCCCTTATCATGATAGTACTCAGGAAGAGGGAGCAAGCACTCCCCTCGGTCTCCTGGTGGCCCTCAGGTTAGGCCGGAATATAATTGTACAATATACCTAATGCCACTGTAAACACGAACACATATCGATATCCGCATGTTTCCCCCTGACCCAATGTAGGTTGGTCCATTTTATACAAAAGTTGAATGCATCATGCTTGGTTCAAGAGATGGCATGATAAGTGGTGATATTCACTATTTAACATGTCATGAAACGAGAATATGTAATAACAAGTCATGAAGTTACAAGAGATAACATCCATCCAGTAATAGGTCAAGTAGTATCAGTTATGAAGCATGAACAAGCATAATATAATACACATGTATCAGGGTAAGATCCAAATTTAGAAAAGAAATCAACTATAATAAACAGCTTAAATTAGTCGACTAGGTGGAAGGTGTAGTCGACTGGTAGGGGTCTTAAGTCGACTAACAGTCTGGATTAGTCGACTAAAACTGGGTTCCAGAGAGTTGATATTCTGTTTCAGGGAAAGTTAGTCGACTAGGTAAAAAGGGTAGTCGACTAACAGACACGCAAGTCGACTAACAGTCAAGCTAAGTCGACTAGAACTGGGATACAGAGAGTTAAGTTCGTTTCAGGAGTCGACTAAGGTGAGAAGGGTTAGTCGACTAGTAGTCTATAGTCGACTAATAAATAGGATAAGTCGACTAGGGCCGAGAGTTGGGTTTCTGGTTCGAGTAAGGTTAGTCGACTAGGGAGGAATGTGTAGTCGACTAACAGTGATTTCCAGAGAGTTGAGGTTTATTTCCAGAAAGGGTTAGTCGACTAATACCTAGGTCAAGTCGACTAATCCGGGTCTGTAAGTAGCGTACAGAACAGAATTTGCTGGTCGAATTTGAAGGTCAAATGTGTGATTTTGAAGGCACAAGTGAACAAGATGTGGAATACAAGTATACTAGGGAATTCACATGTCTTGGTGAGTAAGAATACTCACTAGGAGTGATCAATCGGCGTTTTATGCGGTCGAAAGAGTCGTTGACGACGAATGGCGCCAAGGTGATCTTCGGTGGCGAAGAAGGCTATGATCCAAGGTCCAAGGTGGTTGCTTGAGGTGGGGATGAAGTCCTTGAGGTGGTTCTTGGAGCTAGGGTTGAGGTTGAGAAGGAGGAGAGATCTCTTGGTGAGGGCTAACACTTAGGTGAAATGAAGAAAAGGAAAAGAAATGTAAAGAGATTGTTTATATAGGTGTTAGATTTTGTAAAGGAGTTGCAAATAGTGTAATTGAGAGGGGGTTTTGTGCAAATATGGGGAGGGTGAGGTGTCCCTCACTTGGCCACTTGGCCGGCCATGGGGGAGAGAGAGAATGAGTGGGATTTAAAAAGGATTAGGTGAAAGTGAGTGGGATTATGTGAAAAATTGGAATTATTGGAAAATTGGAAAATGGAATTTTGGAAAATACCGGAATCGTCCGAAATTCAAGTATCTCGGAACGACCCGAAAATTTTACTAAAAATCAAGAATAACATTTTAAGACTCATGGTGAAATTCGTTTGAAGAAATAATTTATAGTTTTAAAACTAAAAATCCCGGAATCAGTTATCTACCGACTCCGTTGGAACTTTCATAAATTCATAAAATTCCCAGAAAAAGTATTTAGATAGGAAATATGATTCTAAGAAATAAAGTCTAAAGGACCTTCTAGAAATTCCTAACTGCTTGTGAATTAAAAATCCGAGAATCGATCAGCGGTACTCGTCGACACCGGTTTTGAAAATATTTAATTAAATTCAGGAAAATTCCAGAAAATCATAGAAAATATATAATATTGGAAAATGACTTTTAAAACTGAAATCGGTCAAATACAGGAAGTAAACCGAAAAATACGATCGAAAAACTGAACACGCAACTAAGTACGTATTCCGGGAACGGGGTATTACAGTTCTTTTTCTGCAATAAAATAAAAAGAAATTTGATGATGGAATAGATCACAACCTTCCATTTTGCTGCAGGAAAGAGAGTTGCGCGCGCAAAAAGCACAGGTCTTGTTTTGTCTGTTCTTCTTAAAAAAGTAGGAAAAGGTTTGATTGCAACTGGATCTTGACCGAGAATTGGAAATAAAATTGTCATTTTTAAATCAAAGGACGAATTATTTTTTGAGAAAAAATCGTGAGGCCAATAAAGCCTCCCAACATTTCATTTAAAAAAAACTTAACGAAACAATCTCAAAAAAAAGGAAAGGGTACAAAGATGTTAAAAAAAAAAAATCCAAAATTGATCCTTTCAATTCTAACAGAAGATCACTGACATCTATCCGTCTTGACGACGTCTATGTGCAAGCTTCGGGGCCCAAGTGACCTTTCTAAAGCTACAAAGAGAAACATGACTAGATCTAATGTACTCTTCTCTGACGCTAACCCTTTATCTCCTAATAGCATGATGCAGCCTTATATGAACAGAAACACATCAGCTATCACGCCTCTTCCACCCGCCCGTGGCCAAACACTCCTTGGAGGAATCGTCCTCCAAATGACGAAATCTCTAATCAGCCCTCAGGCCCATTCCGGCTCGCTTTGCCCTTCTATTTTGCAACCTTTCTCTTAGGTTGGCCAGAGGGGGCGAGCATCCCCATGAAGACACCAGACTCTTTCAAGAAGTATTCCTGAAGTCTCTTACCCAGCTGGCTCTTAATGAACTCTTCGTTAAACATCTCGTTGAAATTAAGCCCATCAATGGAGAAGCCTGACTCAGAGCACACTTCTAAATCTGATCCATAGCAGTTATCTAAAGAGCACCCACCATACCTTAGGGATCAGCCAGTATCTCCCCATCCTCGTCCCCACCCACTCTCTGCTGCAATAAGAATCCCTTTTTTAAGTCCCCAGACCCTGTCGACTTTCCCCTAGGGCCATCGACCCATGTATTACATGTAACGCCCCGATTCCACTGATACGGGGACGTCACTGCGACGTATATACGTAGGCCAGAAATTGCCCCACACGTATATACGCTAAGCAAAAAGTACAACAAGAAACAGAGTACACGACAAAGCGTGGTATCAATACATATGCCAACACAAGAAGCACACATACAAAGTTATCACAGGATATTATAAAGTATTACACAATACATGTGTATTACATCATAACCAAGTCCAAAAGAAATATATACAAATATGTATACAAAAAGCTCACAAGTAGAAAGAGGATCTCGTGAGTCAAAAGATAAGTCTGGCACGAAGGGACTGGAACTAGTCCGCCTGCTCGCTAAAGTAAGCTTGGTCCTCTGTGGATGGCTCCACTTCGTTCCAAGCTTCGGAATCTGAATGTGCAAATCCAAGGAGTCAAGACATATAAACAATAAACGGACTACAGCCAAGTGGCTAAGAGACATGAATAAGTAGTATGAAACCATATGAGGAATATCAGCTAACAAGTATGAAAAAGCATGAAGAGATAAAGTCCTAATACATTAGATTTACAGTTAACATCTTATTATTACTACTTGTCTTACTGTGATATCTAGCTATGTGACCCAGCGTCCCAGAGCACATAGATCCATATCCTAGTAAAGCAAGGTTGTTATTGGAAATCAGCGGTTGTATCGACGAACTATGTTTACAGTGGACCCCGTACATGCCCGGGATAACGGTCCAGGATTGTTCCGTTGCTTGGTGACGGAAGCCAGCCGCTAGGCTAAACAGGAGGGACTTATGTATGCCCTTATCATGATGGTACCAGTAATAGAGGGAGCAAGCACTCCCCTCGGTCCCCTGGAGGCCCACAGGTCAGACCGGAACATGAGTTGCACAACATTCCTAAAAACCACTGTAAACACGAACACATATCGATATCCGCATGTTTTCCCCCGACCCATGTGTAAGTTGGTCCATTTTATGCAAAAGTCAAGTGTATCATGCTTGGTTCAAGGGATGGCATGATAAGTGGTGATATTCACATTTTAACAAGTTATGGAGCGATGATACGTAATAACAAGTCATGAAGTAATATGAGATAATGTCTATCAAGTAACATGTCATGTAGTACCAGTTATGAAGCATGAACCAAAAATAATATGCCATACATGTATCAACAATAAGATCCAAATTCAGAACAGAATCAACTAAGTCAAACAGTCAGAATTAGTCGACTAGGTGGAAGGGTTAGTCGACTAATAGGGGTCTTAAGTCGACTACTAGTCTGGATGAGTCGACTAAAACTGGGAAACAGAGGGTTGGGTTCTGTTTCAGGGAAAGTTAGTCGACCAGGGTTGTAAGGGTAGTCGACTAACAGGGAACTACTAGTCGACTAATGGATACCTAAGTCGACTAAGTCTGAGATACAGAGAGTTGATGTTTTATTTCAGGAAAACAGGAGTCGACTGGGGGGAAATGGGTAGTCGATTAGGGGTCTCTAGTCGACTGGAAATCTGGCCTAGTCGACTAAAACTGTGAAATCAGAAAAGTTTAAGTTTCAACTAAAGTGGATTAGTCGACTAGTCCCTAGGTCTAGTCGACTAATCGTGGGAAAACAGCAAACAGAACAGATTTCTAGGGTTTTGTTTGAGGGTCTAAAAATGTGATTTTTATGGCTCAAGTGAACATGAATTGTCAACACAAGTATACAAAGGAGTTTACAAGTCTTGGTGAGTAAATATACTCACCTCGAACGGTTAATCGAAGTTCTATGCGAGTTCGGAAGAGATCGTAGTCGACGGTATCACCCACTCGATCCTTGGCGATACTTCCGACGAAGAGAGATGCGCTCCAAATCAGTAGCTTGAGCTAGAGGTGAAGATCTTGTGGTGTTCTTAGAGTTAGGGTTGAGTTTGAGATGGAGAAGGAAGGGGTGAGGGCTAATCTCTTGGTGAAGTGAAGGAAAAAAGAGAAAAGAATTGTAAAGGAAGGTTTATATAGGATTTGATTTTTGTAAAGGAGATGTAAATAGGGTAAATGTGAGGGGGTTTATTGCAAAATGGGAGAGGGGATGGGTGTCCCTCTCCTTGGCCACTTGGCCGGCCATGGGAGAGAGAGAGAGAGAGGTGCATTAAATGGGGGTTGGTGAGATTATGTGGAGTTGGAATTTTGGAAGAGATTTGTATTTTGGAAAAATGGGAAAAATTTGTGGTTGTGGAGAAAGAGGAATAAAGGAAAGGAAAAAAATGGAAAGAAATTCATAAGGAAGATATTTACTCTAACTTGGAAATTGAAAATATTGAAAACATGGATTCCTAGGTTTAAATCAAGTATGCGGAAAACATTTCGGAAAATACCGAAATCGTCCGAAATTCAAGTATCTCGGAACGACTCGTAAATTTTACCAAAAATCAATAATAATATATGAAGACTAATAGTGAAATCCTTTTTAAGAAATACTTTATAGTTTTAAAACTAAAAATCCCGGAATCAGTTATCTACCGACTCCGTTGGAGTTTTCATAAATTTATAAAATTCTCAGAAAAAGTATTTAAGTAGGGAATATGATTCTAAGAAATAAAGTCTAAAGGACCATCTAGAAATTCCTAACTGTTTGAGAATTAAAATTCTAAGAATCGATCAGCGACACTAGTCGACACCGGTTTTGAAGAAATTTATTTTAATTCAGGAAAAATCCAGAAAATCATAGAAAATCTAATATATTGGAAAATGATATTTGAAAGTGAAAGCGGTCAAATACAGGAAGTAAATCGAAAAATACGGTCGAAAACTGAATACGCAACTAAGTACGTATTCTGGGAACAGGGCATTACAATCCACCCACCTTACAAAAATTTCGTCCTCGAAATTTCATAAGGTGAAAGGTAACAGGAAAGGTAACAGATAGATAAGGATAAGAGGAAAGATAACAGTAGAAAAGAATAAGAAGGAAAGAGCTTTTACCAAATCAAGATGTGAAGAGTTGAGGATAGCGCTCTCGGACAACGTCCTCTCGTTCCCAAGTGGCTTCTCCTGGCGCATGTCTGTTCCAAGACACCAACACTAAAGGTATAGCCTTGTTCTTCAGTGTCTTCACACTCTTATCCAAAATGGCCATCGGCTGCTCTTGATATGATAAATCTGGCTGCAGTTCCAGTTCGGAATGATCCAAAATATGACTATCATCCTTTACATACTTCCTCAACTGTGATACGTGAAAAACATTGTGCACTCCCTCCAAAGATGGAGGTAAAGCCAATCTGTACGATACATCTCCCACACGGTCCAAGATCTCGAATGGGCCGATGTACCTCGGACTAAGCTTTCCACGAGTACCGAACCGGATAACTCCCTTGGTAGGTGATATCTTTAAAAACACATGGTCACCTGCCTGGAACTCCAATGGCCTTCTCTGTGTGTCAGCCCAACTCTTCTGACGGCTCTGAGCTGCCCTGAGATGATCTCTGATGATTCTGACTTTCTCTGTTGTCTGAATCAGAATCTCTGGCCCCAAAAGTCTCCTCTCACCGACTTCATCCCAACAAATCGGTGACCGACACTTCCTTCCATACAGTGCTTCAAATGGTGCCATCTTGATACTTGCCTGGTAACTGTTATTATAAGAAAATTCAGCCAAATGAAGATGGTCTTCCCATGATCCCTGGAATTCAATCATGCAGGCCCTTAGCATATCTTCAAGGATCTGGATAGTCCTCTCAGATTGTCCGTCTGTCTGAGGATGATATGATGTACTGAATTTCAGACGAGTTCCCAAACTTTCTTGGAGACTCTCCCAAAAATGGGATCTGAATCTGGTGTCTCTATCTGAAACAATACTGACTGGAACCCCATGCAGACGAACTATCTCCTTCATGTACTTGTCTGCCAAGACCTCCGTTGACTGTCCCACCCTGAATGGTATGAAGTGAGCTGACTTGGTGAGGCGATCAATGATGACCCACACAGCATTGTTACCCTTGGGACTACGAGGTAATGCCGTGACAAAATCCATAGTGATGTGCTCCCACTTCCATTCGGGTATTGGCAAAGGATGTAGAAGTCCAGCTGATCTCTGATGCTCTATCTTTATCTGCTGGCACACCAGGCACTTGGCTACAAACTGAGCTATCTCCCTCTTCATAGCATTCCACCAAAACTGCTTCTTCAAGTCCTGATACATCTTGTTTCCCCCTGGGTGGATGGAATATGCTGAACTGTGTGCTTCTGCCAAAATCTTCTGCCGAACTTCTCCTTGGGGAACACAAATCCTGCTACCAAAGTATAAGGCACCATCCGGATGAATGCTGATATCAGTCCTCAATCCAGCCTCTACCTGAGCTCGGAATGTCTGTAACCTGGGATCTTCCTTCTGAGCTTCCCTGATCTCATCAATCAATGCTGACTGAATCTGCAAGGTCATGAACTGTCCTGCCTTCTCAGTCCTTCGAACTAACATCAAGTCCAATCTGATGAAGTCTTGAATCAACTCCTTCTGCTGAGTGAGCTGGACAAGTACTCTATTCTCTGGCATCCTGCTCAGTGCATCTGGAACTGTATTGACCTTGCCTGGATGATATTGCAAGTCAATATCATAGTCCGCCATCAGTTCAAGCCACCTCCTCTGCCTCATATTCAACTCTTTCTGTGAGAAAATATACTTGAGGCTCTTGTGATCAGTATATATCAACACTTTGTCTCCCAAAAGATAATGCCTCCAAATCTTCAAGGCAAAGATAACAGCTGCTAGCTCCAAGTCATGAGTTGGGTAATTCCGCTCATGAGTCTTCAGTTGCCTAGATGCATATGCTATGACATGATCATGTTGCATAAGTACACACCCCAGGCCTTTACCTGATGCATCACTGAATATGACCATCCCTCCTCTTCCTGAGGGAGTCTTCAAGATTGGAGCTGAAATGAGCCTCTGCTTCAATTGCTCAAATGCTGCGGTACACTCCTCTGTCCAAATGTACCTTTCCCCTTTCCGGGTGAGCTTAGTCAATGGAGCTGCAATCCTAGAGAAATCCTGGACAAAGCGTCTGTAATATCCGGCTAGTCCGAGAAAACTCTTAATCTCAGTCACCGTCCTTGGAATGGGCCAATCCTTCACTGCCTGGACTTTGCTGGGATCAACTGAAATTCCTTCTGCTGAAACTATGTGCCCAAGGAAAGCTATGCTGTCCAACCAGAAATCACACTTGCTCCTCTTAGCATGAAGCTGCTCCTGCTGGAGAGTCTGCAATACAATCCTCAAGTGTTCTGCATGCTCCCTGTTGCTCTTTGAATAGATCAGGATGTCATCTATGAAAACAACAACAAACTGATCCAGATAGGGCGAGAACACTCGGTTCATCAAATCCATGAAAACTGAAGGGGCATTGGTGACTCCGAAAGGCATAACTAGAAACTCATAGTGGCCATAACGGGTCCTGAATGCAGTCTTTGGGATATCCTCTTTCTTCACCCTCAGCTGATGGTAACCCGACTGTAAATCCAATTTAGAGAATACACGGGCTCCATGAAGCTGATCAGACAGATCATCAATCCTGGGTAAAGGATACTTGTTCTTGATGGTAACTTTGTTCAACTCCCTATAGTCAATACAAAGTCTCTTACCACCATCCTTCTTGTTTGCCAACAGTACTGGAGCTCCCCATGGTGAAGTACTTGGCCGAATCAATCCCTTGTCTGAGTATTCCTGCAGTTGCTTCTTCAGAATCTCTAACTCCGTCGGTGCCATCCTGTACGGAGCCTTAGATATGGGAGCTGCTCCTGGAACTGTGTCAATAGAGAACTCGATCATCCTTTCCGGTGGCAGTCCTGAAATCTCAGCAAACACCTCTGGGAATTCATCCCACACCGGTATCTTCTGCTTCTGAACCTCCGAAGTAGCCATCCGTGTCTTTCCCTTGGTAGACTTCACTTCTCCACTGAATTGGAACTCCGGTTGATGAGGGATTCTGAAATTAATTTTCTTCTCCCTACAATCAATAACTGCATGGTACTGACTGAGCCAGGTCATGCCTAAGATTACGTCGTACCCTTTGGTGTCTAGTACGATCATATCTATGGCCAAGATCTTATCACAAAGTTCTACTGGACAATCAGCACAAACTCTAGAAGATATGACTACCCCATTCCCTGTACTAATCTCCCATTTGTGGTCTAAAGATTTAACAGGTATAGAATGCAAAGCCACAAAATGGTCTGAGATATAACAATGGGATGCGCCTGAATCGAAGAGAGCGAGAACAGGTTTTGAATGAACTCTGATGTTACCTGTTATCACTTCCTCTGAAGTCTCAGCCTCCTCTGCTGTAAGAGTGTAAGCCTGACCTCTACCACGCCCTGCTGCAGTCCTGGCTCCTCTCTGGACTGGGCGAACAACATGCTGTGGCGGAAGGGGAAGAGCTCTCCTCATCACTGGTCCCTGATTCCTCTGCCCAAGTGGCCCTGGTAGCACTCTCTGTCCATTGGGTCCTGGAAGTGCTGGCAAAGTCTGGTTGGCTATCCCCAATCTCCTGTGTGGACAGGTCTCTATAGAATGATCCCGTGATCCACACACCAAACACAACCCATTTGCCCTCCGGCAATTCTGTCGGATATGCCCTGACTTCTGACAATAGCTACAGAATGAAACTGGTTGGGCCGTCTGGTAAGGAGCTGGCCTGAAAGGTTGCCTCTGAACTTTCGCTGCTCTATATGGGCCTCCTCTTCCCATTGGTACAAATGGCCTCTTCATGGCCTGGTTCCCCATCTGGTCAACTTTCTTCTTCTCAAGCCCACGCTCAACTTCTCGAGCTATGGTGAGAACCTCCGAATAAGTCTTCAACTGCTGGGGCATCAGGAAAACTTGTATGTCCATCTGCAGACCCTGCTGGAACCTGCTTGCCCGCTTCTCCTCATCCGTCACCATGTACGGAGCAAAGCGGCTCAATCTAAGAAACTCTGCAGCATACTCGTCCACGGACTTGCTCCCTTGCTGAAGCCTGATAAACTGCTCTTCCATGTCCTTCTGAGCAGTAGCTGGGAAGAATCTGTTGTAGAAACTCTTGGAGAACGTGTCCCAGGTGACAGGCTTCTCCAGTCTGGCCTCTTCAGCAAGCCACCAAGTTCTAGCAACATCTTTCAACTGAATCTTGGCGACCTCAACTTGGTTCTCCTTTGGTACCCTGGCTGCATTCAGCAGATCTGTGGTATCCGTCAACCATTGTTCAGCATCCAATGGTTTCTCGCCTCCCGTGAAGATAGCTGGCTGCAGCCTCCTGAAGTCTGAAATGTTTCCCGGCCTCTGCTCTTTCGGTGCAGCCAATTCTTGCCTGAGGAGTTCAGTCTGCTGCTGCTGGTTTTCCATCATGGTCTGAATGACCCTTAGAATATCCACATTCTCTCCCGTGGGTCCATTCGATGCTTGCCCCGAGTGGTTACGGCCCGTCCTTCGCTCCATACCGAGTTAGGAATAGAAAACTGGAATTTGAAAACAATTGGAAGGAGTTTAGGATACAAGGGAATGAATCAAGGAAGGAATCAAGAAGGACTTAATAACTTTGTATATTGTAGTTGGCATCAGCAAATTATTAAAATTTGCCGCTCGATTGTACTTCAGGTGTGAGAGCCTGGGCTCTGATACCAACCTGTAACGCCCCGATTCCACTGATACGGGGACGTCACTGCGACGTATATACGTAGGCCAGAAATTGCCCCACACGTATATACGCTAAGCAAAAAGTACAACAAGAAACAGAGTACACGACAAAGCGTGGTATCAATACATATGCCAACACAAGAAGCACACATACAAAGTTATCACAGGATATTATAAAGTATTACACAATACATGTGTATTACATCATAACCAAGTCCAAAAGAAATATATACAAATATGTATACAAAAAGCTCACAAGTAGAAAGAGGATCTCGTGAGTCAAAAGATAAGTCTGGCACGAAGGGACTGGAACTAGTCCGCCTGCTCGCTAAAGTAAGCTTGGTCCTCTGTGGATGGCTCCACTTCGTTCCAAGCTTCGGAATCTGAATGTGCAAATCCAAGGAGTCAAGACATATAAACAATAAACGGACTACAGCCAAGTGGCTAAGAGACATGAATAAGTAGTATGAAACCATATGAGGAATATCAGCTAACAAGTATGAAAAAGCATGAAGAGATAAAGTCCTAATACATTAGATTTACAGTTAACATCTTATTATTACTACTTGTCTTACTGTGATATCTAGCTATGTGACCCAGCGTCCCAGAGCACATAGATCCATATCCTAGTAAAGCAAGGTTGTTATTGGAAATCAGCGGTTGTATCGACGAACTATGTTTACAGTGGACCCCGTACATGCCCGGGATAACGGTCCAGGATTGTTCCGTTGCTTGGTGACGGAAGCCAGCCGCTAGGCTAAACAGGAGGGACTTATGTATGCCCTTATCATGATGGTACCAGTAATAGAGGGAGCAAGCACTCCCCTCGGTCCCCTGGAGGCCCACAGGTCAGACCGGAACATGAGTTGCACAACATTCCTAAAAGCCACTGTAAACACGAACACATATCGATATCCGCATGTTTTCCCCCGACCCATGTGTAAGTTGGTCCATTTTATGCAAAAGTCAAGTGTATCATGCTTGGTTCAAGGGATGGCATGATAAGTGGTGATATTCACATTTTAACAAGTTATGGAGCGATGATACGTAATAACAAGTCATGAAGTAATATGAGATAATGTCTATCAAGTAACATGTCATGTAGTACCAGTTATGAAGCATGAACCAAAAATAATATGCCATACATGTATCAACAATAAGATCCAAATTCAGAACAGAATCAACTAAGTCAAACAGTCAGAATTAGTCGACTAGGTGGAAGGGTTAGTCGACTAATAGGGGTCTTAAGTCGACTACTAGTCTGGATGAGTCGACTAAAACTGGGAAACAGAGGGTTGGGTTCTGTTTCAGGGAAAGTTAGTCGACCAGGGTTGTAAGGGTAGTCGACTAACAGGGAACTACTAGTCGACTAATGGATACCTAAGTCGACTAAGTCTGAGATACAGAGAGTTGATTTTTATTTCAGGAAAACAGGAGTCGACTGGGGGAAATGGGTAGTCGACTAGGGGTCTCTAGTCGACTGGAAATCTGGCCTAGTCGACTAAAACTGTGAAATCAGAAAAGTTTAAGTTTCAACTAAAGTGGATTAGTCGACTAGTCCCTAGGTCTAGTCGACTAATCGTGGGAAAACAGCAAACAGAACAGATTTCTAGGGTTTTGTTTGAGGGTCTAAAAATGTGATTTTTATGGCTCAAGTGAACATGAATTGTCAACACAAGTATACAAAGGAGTTTACAAGTCTTGGTGAGTAAATATACTCACCTCGAACGGTTAATCGAAGTTCTATGCGAGTTCGGAAGAGATCGTAGTCGACGGTATCACCCACTCGATCCTTGGCGATACTTCCGACGAAGAGAGATGCGCTCCAAATCAGTAGCTTGAGCTAGAGGTGAAGATCTTGTGGTGTTCTTGGAGTTAGGGTTGAGTTTGAGATGGAGAAGGAAGGGGTGAGGGCTAATCTCTTGGTGAAGTGAAGGAAAAAAGAGAAAAGAATTGTAAAGGAAGGTTTATATAGGATTTGATTTTTGTAAAGGAGATGTAAATAGGGTAAATGTGAGGGGGTTTATTGCAAAATGGGAGAGGGGATGGGTGTCCCTCTCCTTGGCCACTTGGCCGGCCATGGGAGAGAGAGAGAGAGGTGCATTAAATGGGGGTTGGTGAGATTATGTGGAGTTGGAATTTTGGAAGAGATTTGTATTTTGGAAAAATGGGAAAAATTTGTGGTTGTGGAGAAAGAGGAATAAAGGAAAGGAAAAAAATGGAAAGAAATTCATAAGGAAGATATTTACTCTAACTTGGAAATTGAAAATATTGAAAACATGGATTCCTAGGTTTAAATCAAGTATGCGGAAAACATTTCGGAAAATACCGAAATCGTCCGAAATTCAAGTATCTCGGAACGACTCGTAAATTTTACCAAAAATCAATAATAATATATGAAGACTAATAGTGAAATCCTTTTTAAGAAATACTTTATAGTTTTAAAACTAAAAATCCCGGAATCAGTTATCTACCGACTCCGTTGGAGTTTTCATAAATTTATAAAATTCTCAGAAAAAGTATTTAAGTAGGGAATATGATTCTAAGAAATAAAGTCTAAAGGACCATCTAGAAATTCCTAACTGTTTGAGAATTAAAATTCCAGGAATCGATCAGCGACACTGGTCGACACCGGTTTTGAAGAAATTTATTTTAATTCAGGAAAAATCCAGAAAATCATAGAAAATCTAATATATTGGAAAATGATATTTGAAAGTGAAAGCGGTCAAATACAGGAAGTAAATCGAAAAATACGGTCGAAAACTGAATACGCAACTAAGTACGTATTCTGGGAACAGGGCATTACATTACACATGGGTTTTGATAGCCCAGAACCCTTCGTACCAACTCGAGCGCAATCCTTGGTCTTTCTATACTCAACATCCCCAGGCCTAGAAATGGGTTTTTCAATTGATTTTCTAGAAAGCCCACGAAACCCAAGCCCATAAAGTTGGCTGGAATTCTTAAACGGTTGTGGATCCGAGCTGGATCTGTCTTTACTATCACCCGCCCCGGATCTGATACCAAACTCAACGGCCACATCCGCGCCCCTATTTGAATTCAAACTCAAATTCAAATTGTGTCCTCGATCCATACGCAACGTAGCGCCACCCTCGCTGCTGGCTGTCAGCACCTCGTCGCCACACCAACCTTGATTCCCCCAAGCGCCGCCTGTACAAATTCCAGGGACAAGTTGGGGGCGGATTCGATAATGGAACCAGACCTACCGCTTCTCCGCCGACGGATATGCGAGAGGGATGTTCTCAGATTCCCCAATTCCCGCACCCTCACCAGGCAGATCCTTTCGACGTCCAGTGGTGATGGATCCTCGAGATCCATCCCCGGTAGCAACAATCTGTTGCATGATTCTGATCGGCTCTCCGCCACCACCCCTCCCTTCGAGCTCGAAGGCCCCACGAAAACAGGGCCCTCGATGCTGCCCCTCTCCAGCCACCAACAACAGCTGCCTCGTTCTAGAATCGAAGCCAGCGAATGGTCTAAGAACATGGCCTTCCCCGATTGCTCCCCCATCACTGGCAAGGGGACCCTTGGAACAGAAAAGTAAAAGAGTTCAACGAGCTAGAAGACCCCTTGCTAACTACGTCAGAGTAGGCCTTCCTAGCCCTAGAACTCACGACATCCTCCACCTCGCTGTTGCCTAACTGAAAACAGAGGACAACTGCTTACCGGCGACTAGTTCATCAACCATCTCTCTGGTCAGCTCGCCTGCACCAGTGACATCCCCCCACCAACACCTTCGTCTACCTTTGGTGGTTGATCGGGATCTTCTCCTGACGACGACTTCCTCAAAGGAATCACAGCAACTTGCCGCGGTCGTTGTGGGCACCCACTGGCCCGATGCCCTGGCCGGCAACAAGAGAAACAGAGCAATTCCACCTCGCATTCGGCCTTCCAGTGGCCCAACTAGCCGCAATGGTGGCAACAATTTCTCGAGCTCCTCCGCCCTGGCCTCCTTCTCACCGACCACTCCACCAGTCCTCCCGGAGGTGGACAAACACTCTCAAGACAACTCAATCCTCGCTGAGACGTTCCATCAAACACACTGCACGCACTATGAGGACGAACGTGGGAGCAGAACGATCAGAAAAGGCAGGGGTCCAGCACAGAAATCTTACAAGCAAAACCAAAAAGGAAAAGTAAAACATCTCAAAGAAGAAGAAAGAAGAAGAGGAAGAAGAGAGGAAGGATCAGAGGAAGAAGATTGAGAAGATCGTGTGGGGATTGGGGGGGCGTGCGGCGATAGAAGGGAGACAGAGAGGGAGGGTACTACTGGAAGAGGAGGATGGTGGAGCAGAGGGAGGATAGACAGGGTAGGAGGAGCTGGCGGTGGTGAAGGCTCCAGCATGCATACACGTATTTGAACAATATGCACATAGTTTTCAAGGCCCAATTATTTGATCGTGTACTTGATAAGCAGACAATCTTTTTCTCCATCTTGAATTTGAAGCCAGGCCAGTTGATCATCGTTGGATGCTACCTCTCGTGGGTTTGATGGACCAATATGTATCGGTACTTTGGGTCCAAGGGAATGACTAATTCTTCATCTCTATAAACTTCTATTGTATAATCATGCACATGAACTGTGACTTGAGATTTTACTAGTCGAACCTGAATATCCTTTGATCAAAATACACGACACAAACGTTAAAACCATAATGGAACTAATACAGACGCTAGCTATCAACCATGTTATTGGTTTTGAGCTAACTAATGGGCTATGGAAGGGTGAATTTTTTTTTTTTTTAGCGGACAACTGTAGAATGAACATTTGTATCAAAATCCATATTCAAAAGCAATCAATCAGGCTTGTATCCCCGTGTCTCCGAGGATAGAAGGTATTTTGATATCCATATCTGCATCCAATATGATATGAATACGAGTTCAGTTTGTTGAGAATAGTTTTTCTAGAAGGAGGAAATGAATTTTGTATTTCGAGTTATTCAATTGGACTTACATATGCACTTCCTTATATAGGCCTTTTGGAACATCCTCCATGACTCTTCAAACACCAAACTACATGACTCTTCAAACACCAAACTACATGACTCTTCAAACAAGTTCATGAATTTCTCATGTACATGTATCTCATAAGTGCATGAATACATGAATAACATAATTACTAATGCATGTAACAAGTTTAATAGCTAACATTCTCCTCCCTTAAACTTGTTTCTCCACGAACTTGGACGCCAAGCTTCTTCCTTAATTTTTGAAAGGCATCCGTCTTCAATGCTTTTGTGAAAATGTCGGCAACTTGATCACTCGAACTTTTGTGGTGCAACTCCACCTCCTTCATCTTCACGTGTTCTCTTATGAAGTGAAATCGAGTGTCAATATGCTTTGATCTCTCATGATGAACCGGTTCTTTGCTAGAGCAATGGCCGACTTGTTATCGATGTAGATCTTGGTCGCTTCTTCTTGCTTTAACGTCATTCTCTCTAATAGTCTCCTCAACCATATAGCATGACAAACACAAGCGGCTGCTGCTATATATTCAGCTTCACAGGTTGAAAGAGCAACTATGGATTGCTTCTTCGACGACCAAGTAAATGCAGCATCACCAAGATAGAATACGGACCCAGTTGTACTCCTTCGATCTTCACGGCTTCCAGCCCAATCACTATCGCTAAAACCAACCAATTCAAGGTTGTGATTCTGCGAGTAGAACAGTCCATGATCAACCGTTCCTTTAATATAACTAAGAATCCTCCTTGCTGCCTTCAAATGGGAGGTTCTCGGGGTCTCCATAAACCTGCTCACAAGTCCTACTCTAAATAGAATATCAGGACGAGTGCAAGTCAAATACCTTAGACAACCCATGAGACTTTTGAAATAAGTTGGGTTGACTAGCTTCCCTTCACCCTCCTTGGTTAATTTGAGACCAAACTCAACAGGTGTGTCAATTGGGTGGCAGTCTTCAAAGACAAATTTCTCTAAGATCTCCTTTGCATACTTTGATTGGGAAATAAAAATACCATCTTCACCTTGTTGCATCTCAATGCCTAGAAAATATTTCATTAGGCCTAGATCCGTCATCTCGAACTCCTTTTTCATTGAGAGCTTGAAGTCTTGGATCATAGAGTGACTGCTACCTGTAAACATCAGATCATCTACATACAAGCAAACAAACAATACTTCTCAATGTGAGTTTGCCTTAGCATATAAAGAATGCTCATCAGGGCACCTCATAAATCCTTGTTGCATGAAGTAATTATCAATCCTTGAATTCCATGTTCTTGGTCTTACTTTAGCCCATAGAGAGTCTTCTTCAGCTTGTACACCTTCTTTTCTTGCCCTTTAATAATGAATCCTGGTGGCTGTTCAACATAAACTTCTTCTTCAAGTTTCCCATTTAAGAATGCCGACTTCACGTCCATTTGATGCATTTTCCACCGTCGTTGGGCCGCAAGTGAGATCAACAACCTCACCGTTTCTAGCCTTGCTACTGGGGCAAAGACCTCTTCATAGTCGATGCCATACTTTTGCTTATAGCCCTTCACGACCAATCTCGCCTTATGTCGCTCTACCACACCTTTGGCATCTCTCTTTGTCTTGTATACCCATTTAACACCAATGGGTTTTGAATCTTGTGGAAGTGATGTGAGCTCCCACGTATCATTTTTCTTGATGGAGTGAATCTCCTCCTCCATAGCTTTTCTCCATTTTGCCTCCTTATTGGCCTCCTCAAATGTCATAGGATCAAAGCCTGTAAAAAGACAAAAATTATTGAACTCCTCCTCGTTCTCCCAATCAATGGGCTCAACTGGTTGAGTGGAGTCATAAATCTCTTGAACTCTCCTTGTCTTGCGTACAGGACTGGTAGAATCATCATGGTCTGAATCTTCATTTAAGGTAGTGGATGGTGACTCTCTCTTCTCCTCCTCACCATCAAGAGGAACGAGAATCCCCATGTCAATTGTCTTCCACTCCCAGCTTTGATCTTCATCAAATTTCACATCTCTTGACATCACAATCTTGCAAGTGACGGGGTTATACAGCTTGTATCCGCTGCAGTTCTCACCATAGCCCAAGAATATGCATCTTTGGCTTTTATCTTCAAGCTTCGTGCGCTTCTCCTCCTGAATCTTAGCATAAGCAACACTTCCAAAGATTCGAAGATGATCGACCTTTGGCTTTCGAGAACTCCATGCTTCCTCTGGCGTCATGTCTTCAAGTCTCTTCGTTGGAAACCTGTTCAACAAATAAACAGAACAAGCCACAGCATCTCCCCAAAATTCCTTTGGGATATTTTTCTCCTTCAGCATACATCGGACCATGTTGAGAATTGTTCTATTCTTCCTCTCTGAGACACCATTTTGTTGTGGTGTTTGCGGCATAGTGAGTTGATGTTGGATGCCATGTTCCCTGCAGAAATTCTCAAACTCCTGCGACATATACTCGCCTCCACGATCAGTTCTCAAACACTTAAGCAGACATCCACTTTGTTTTTCAACAAAGCTCTTGAATTCTTTGAATTTTGAGAAGACTTCTCTTTTCTCTTTTAGCATATACACCCAAGTCTTGCCACTAAAATCATCAGTAAAGGTTAGGAAATACCTATTACCACCAATAGACTCGGGCTTGATGGGTCCACATACGTCTGAATGCACCAATTGTAGACGCTTAGATGCTCTTTTGACATCATACTTCTTGAATAACTCCCTTTGTTGCTTTCCCACAATGCAAACATCACGAAGGTTGTTAGGAGCATCAATCTTTGGCAATCCCACCACCATTTTCTTCTTCTTCATTAGCTTCAATGCCTCAAAATTGAGATGTCCATAGCGAAGATGCCACAGATTGCTGTGATCTTGAGTCGTTGCCATCATGCACCTCGACTCCACAATTGAGAGCTTCAACGGGAACATCCTGTTTTTTGTCATCTTCACATGTGTAATCAGCCTGTTATTCTTATCCAACAAGCTAAGAGCTAGATCGCTCGTCTTGATGCCATATCCTCTTTCCAACAATTGTCCAATACTCAATAAATTACTTTTTATAGCAGGGACATAATAGACATCAGAGATGCAAAGCTCCCTACCATTTTGAAGTTTAAAGACAACATCACCTTTTCCTTCAATTAGACATTTGAAAAGATCACCAAATGTGATGTAGCCTTGATGACCTTCATCGAGCCTTGTGAAGAACTCCTTTCTTCCACTCATGTGATTTGAGGCTCCCGTGTCTATGAACCATGTGACCGTTTGAGGCGGCTCAATTTCATTATAGGACATGAGCAACACTTGTCCTTCACTTAGCTCCACATGATTAGCCTTTTCTCCACCATCATTGTCAGAATTATACCAACAATCATAGGAGAAATGGCCATATTTCTTACAAACATAGCACTGGATATGAGATTTATCATACCTTCTTTCCGGCCACGACCTCGACCGCGGCCTCGGCCACGAGTTTCATGGCTTCCACGACCATTCCCTTCACTTTCATCACCATGGGTGCTGCTTTGTTGTTGAAGTGGTTACCACGACCACCTCGTCCTTTGCCACCACGTCCACCTCTTCCTCGATGGTAGCCTCCTCTTGAAGATCCATCCTTCTTTTGGGAAGAGTTGGCTTGAAGCGCTTGCTCCATAGTCTTTCCTTCTTCTTTCTTCTTTCGCAAGCCTCTTTCTTCATAAACTTGTAGAGAGCCTTGGAGCTCTTCCACTGACATATCCTCAAGATCATTTGATTCTTCAATCGCCACAGTGATATAATCAAATCTTGAGTGTAGAGATCTCATGATCTTCTCCACAACACGTACGTCCTCAATCTTCCCACCATGTCGCCTCATCTCATGCACAATGGAATTTACTCGGTGAAAGTATTCACCAATGGATTCTGACCCTTCTTGTTGTAGGGCCTCAAAATCTGCTCGCAAAGATTGCAAGCGGATTTTCTTCACTCTTTCTACGCCATCAAAGGCTTTCTTCAAGATCTCCCAAGCTTCCTTAGAAGTTTTTGCAGAGGCGATCAACTTGAACGTGGCGTCATCTACTCCTTGGTAGATTGTGAACAACGCCTTCTTCTCCTTCTTCATCTCATCCTCCTTGGCTCCATTTACCACCGTGTTCCATGCTTCCATGGATCCCAACAAGGCCTCCATTTGGATACTCCATTTACCATAATTGGTTTTAGTTAAGAGGGGCACTTGGGTTTGGATAGAACTAGAAGAAGCCATAGGTGTCTTGGCTCTGATACCAGTTTTGTTGAGAATAGTTTTTCTAGAAGGAGGAAATGAATTTTGTATTTCGAGTTATTCAATTGGACTTACATATGCACTTCCTTATATAGGCCTTTTGGAACATCCTCCATGACTCTTCAAATACCAAACCACATGACTCTTCAAACACCAAACTACATGACTCTTCAAACACCAAACTACATGACTCTTCAAACAAGTTCATGAATTTCTCATGTACATGTATCTCATAAGTGCATAAATACATGAATAACATAATTACTAATGCATGTAACAAGTTTAATAGCTAACACAGTTTGGATAATCCGAATTCGTTTACATCCCTCAATGAGTGGTGGTCAGTGACAAAATGAAAAAATGGACGGTTAATTTAGGGCCCTTCTGTCCCAGCCCATCATTTTAATGCAAGAACTCAGCCCTTGGGAGTTTTAATATATAACTTCCTAACAAATTTTATATTTTGATATTAATTTTTAATAAATTATTATTTGAATATTAGACCTTAGCAATATGAGCACTTGTTAAGAGTTTCTAAAAAATTATTATTTGAATATTAGTCCCTAACAATATGAGACCAACTTGTTAGAATTCCTAATAAATTGTTATTTGAACATTAGTCCCTAAAAATATGAAACCCACAAGTCCCTATGGTTAAAAATCATTTCAAATGCTAATAATATTCCGTTAAAGTTAATTAAAATTAAATACTAGGCAAAAAATACCTTCTTATCAACATCTAGCCTTTGTTTTCTATGGATGTCACTCAATTCTAGAGCACAACCTTTCAAGTCTCATGTCTGGATCCTCTCTCAAGTTAAATGGCTGAGAAATTATTATTTTGAACTAATTTAAAAACTAATATTAAAATATAAATTCATTAGAAACTTGTATTTTAAAAATGCATATTTTAATTTTAATTAGGAACTCTTAACAAATGTGTCTCATGTTGTTAACTGTAGAGACTCTTAACAAGTGAGTCTCCTATTGTTATTGTTAGGGATAAATGTTGGAGGAGAGAGTATAGTAGAGGAGGTGAATTCATGCCAGGTGCTGTTGAAGATTGCCAAGGAATCTACGACGGAAGGCAAAGGAACAGCGGGCAGGAAAAAGCAGCAGCAGCAGAAAATGACAGAGGTCGGTCGACCGGTCCGGTCGACCGACGTGCACAACATGCACAGGAGTTGGAGCGGTCGACCGGCCCGGTCGACCGAAGGGCTCTGACTGACAAGACCCAACTCTCGGGTTTTTTCGGTCGATCGGCCCGGTCGACCGAAAGCCTGTGACTGATAAACCCCAACTCTCGGGTTTTTTCGGTCGACCGGCCCGGTCGACCGGTATTGGAGAATTGGGAGGTCGGTCGACCGTCCCGGTCGACCGACATGCGGGTTCTGGGTTTTTTCTGCTGATCCGTTGTATGAGGTATTTAAGCCTAAAGGATTTCTAGGGTTTTGGTATCTCTGCGAAAATTGTATTTTACTG
Source organism: Agave tequilana (assembly GCA_038442645.1). NCBI lineage: Eukaryota > Viridiplantae > Streptophyta > Magnoliopsida > Asparagales > Asparagaceae > Agave > Agave tequilana. Next base: position 27,412 of record JAVJIF010015257.1, on the reverse strand, counting down.
AAGTTCTCTTGTATTCAAAGAGACTTAGAGCAACTTGTATTCATCTTCCTAATAGTAAAACCTCTCCATTGATTGCCCCGAGGACGTAGGCACGTTGGCCGAACCTCGTTAAACTTGGTGTTTGTGATTTGTGAGTTTTCTCTTGTGATTGCATTGTGCTGGAGATCTAGGGATTCTCTGTTGGTTTGTTGTTGTGATTGTTTGCGCGCACAACAAGTGGTATCAGAGCTTCAGGCTACGCTTGGGATTCTGAGAATTCGAAGGGCTCCAGATCTGATCAGGTGGAGATCGTGTGTCGATCTCAGGTCAGAGGTATTGGTGTTCGAGGAGATCGTGTGTCGATCTCAGGAGGACACAAGGAGGGCTTGTTGAATCAGTGATTGGAGTAGATCCGGTGAGAAACTCGATCTAGGGTTTCAAGAGGCAGGTAAAAATCTCTTTTTTATCTGAGTAGAGATCTATTTTCAATTGGATTATTCTTCCGCATAAATAGAGAATCAAAAGAAGACCTCATTGGCAGAAGAAACTACTTCCGTTAAAACGATGAATCACTCAAGGATCGAAGTTGTCAAGTTCAATGGAACAAATAATTTCGGGATGTGGAGGTGTGAGGTCATGGATGCATTGAATGCACAGAACCTCGAGGATACGCTCCTATTAGAGAGGAAGAAGACCACTACTACTGAGGAAGAGTGGGCGAAGATGAATAGGTCGGCATGTGGCTTGATACGTTCATGCTTGTCACAAGACATCAAATATCTTGTACAACATGAGACGTTAGCGAAGAAACTGTGGAATACTCTTGAGAAGAAGTACCTGACAAAGAGTGTGGAGTCTAGGTTGCAACTTAAGAGTAAGCTGTATCAGTTCAGGATGCAGAGGGGAAGCACAGTAAACGAGCACATCAACCGATATACGAAGCTTCTTACAGACTTGCTAAATGTGGATGTCACTGTAAGTGAGGAAGACAAGTCAGTTATTCTCCTGAACTCACTCCCACCGGAGGAGTATGAGACATTCACTATGACATTCATAAATGGAAGGCAAACCTTAGTTTATGATGAAGTGTCATCAGCACTGATGAGTTATGAGACAAGGAAGAATGAGAGACATTCAGGTCGGTCTAGTTCATCAGCGGAAGCTTTGGAAGTAAGAGGCAGGAATTCATCGAGGAAAGGCAAGGAGGTGAGAGGAAGATCGAAGCCTAGGTCGGGCTTCAGGGATCTTAAGAAAAATCAGTGCATGTTCTGCAAAGAAATTGGGCACTGGAAGGTTGACTGTCCAAAGTACAAGGGGAAGAAGAAGGAATCAAAGTCTGAGGCAAATCTGGCAAGGGTGACAAAGGCTACAAGCGGTAAATCACAGGCAGATGGAGCAGATTCAGATTCTTCAGAGTTCTCTTTTTCAGTGACTACTCCTGTTGTAGGTTACTCGGTGGATAAAGAGTGGATCCTGGACACAGGTGCTACATATCATGTATGCCCTAATCGAGATTGGTTTGCCAGTCTTGAGAAGTTGGAGGGGTGTTCGGTCGTCATGGGCGACGATCATCCGTGCATCATGGAGGGTGTAGGCACTATTCCGATCAGGATGTTTGACGGGATGGTGAGGGAGCTGAAAGAAGTGAGATATGTACCTCAGCTGAAGAGGAACTTGATCTCTGTGGGTGCTTTGGAATCATTAGGGCTCAGTGTGTCTATTAAAGAAGGTGTTCTTAAAATGACAAAGGGCTCAATGGTGGTGTTGAAGGCCGACCGCCGGAACAATTTGTATTACTTGAAGGGTAGTACAGTGACAGGGCAGGTGGCAGCTTCTACCAGTCAGAAGGAAGATCTAACCCGGTTATGGCACATGAGGCTGGGACATGCAGGGGAGAAATCGATGCAAGCTCTTGTGAGGAAAGGGCTGCTGAAGGGTGCAGAGACCTGCAAATTGGATCTGTGTGAACATTGCATCATCGGCAAGAAGACGAAGGTGAAGTTTGGTACAGCTTCACACTGCACCGAAGGCATTCTTGATTATGTTCACACGGATGTATGGGGACCTTCCAAGACTGCATCAATTGGGGGAAACCACTATTTTGTGTCGTTCATTGATGATTATTCTAGGCGGTGCTGGGTGTACACCATGCGACACAAGAATGAAGTCCTGGAATTGTTTGTGAAGTGGAAGGTTAATCAGGAAAGGAGTACGGGAAGAAAAGTCAAGGTCCTTCGTTCTGACAACGGAGGAGAGTACAAGTCAGACCCTTTCCAGAAGCTATGTCTTGATGTGGGCATAGAGAGGCACTTCACAGTGAGGGAAACTCCGCAACAGAATGGGGTGGCTGAAAGAATGAACCGGACTTTGCTAGAGAAGGTTCGGTGCATATTGTCCAATGCAGGATTACCAAAGAAGTTCTGGGCTGAAGCTTTGGTGTATGCATGCCATCTCGTCAATAGGTTGCCGTCATCTGCAATAGGAGGGAAGACCCCTCTTGAAGCTTGGTCGGGTAAAGCTGCTGAAGATTATGATGTGCTCCGGATATTTGGATGTCCAGCCTACTATCATGTCAGAGAAGACAAATTGGATCCGAGAGCGAAGAAAGGAGTGTTTGTTGGCTTCAAGAAAGGAACCAAGGGGTTCAAGATCTGGGACCAACAGGACAACAAATTTATAATCAGCAGGGATGTCACATTTGATGAGGCCTCTATGATGAAGCCTACGGTCTCTCAGCAGGTGGAGACCAACAAGACCAAGGAGCTATTGCAGCAGGTGGAGAGTGATGCAAATCCATCATCTCTAGAGGACACAGTGTCAGTAAAGATCATCCCTGAGGTGACACAGGGAGGTGATCAAGTTGCAGAAGAAGATGCTGAAGTTGTTGAAGAGGATCAGGAGCAGGTCATGGGTACTGTTCCAGATACTACTGCAGTTGGAAGACCACGGAGGAATACTAGGAGACCTGGCTGGCTCACTACTGATATGGTTGTTTCATATGCACTTCCAGTTGTTGAAGAGGCCATTCCATCTACTTTCAGGGAAGCTGAAATCAGTTCAGAAGCTGAGTTATGGAAAGGGGCCATGGATGAAGAGATGAAATCTCTTTACAAGAACAACACATGGGAACTTACCAAGTTGCCAAAGGGGAAGAAAGCCATAGGGTGTAAGTGGGTATTTGCTAAGAAGCAGGGATCACTCCAAGAAGATAAAGTGCGATACAAGGCAAGGCTGGTGGCTAAAGGCTACGCACAGAGAGAAGGGATCGACTACAACGAGGTGTTCTCCCCAGTTGTTAAACACTCGTCTATTCGGATCCTATTAGCCTTGGTGGCGCAGAACGAGTTGGACCTTGACCAACTTGATGTGAAGACCGCCTTTCTCCACGGCGATCTTGAGGAGGAGATCTACATGACTCAGCCCACAGGTTATAAAGCTGCAGGGAAAGAGGAGTTGGTATGTAAGCTGAAGAAATCGCTGTACGGTTTGAAGCAGTCTCCTAGACAGTGGTACAAGCGATTTGACAGCTTCATCAGGAAGAAGAAGTACACAAGAAGCCATTTCGATCCATGTGTGTACTACAACAAGTTACCATCGGGTGAGTATATCTATCTACTACTTTACGTAGATGATATGCTAATTGCTTCTAGGTCAAGATCTGCAATTGATTCTCTAAAGAAGACTTTATCGTCCGAGTTCGAGATGAAGGACCTGGGGGAAGCAAGGAAAGTATTGGGTATGGAGATCAAAAGGGACAGGGAAGCTGGCAGAATAAGCTTGACTCAGAAAGGCTATCTGGAGAAGGTACTGCAGAGGTTTAATATCGGGAAAGATACTAAGACTGTTAGTACACCAATGGCTCCGCATTTCAAGTTGTCAGCGAAGATGTCTCCAAGGAGTGTTCAGGAGCGTGAGCATATGACTCATGTTCCGTATGCCAATGCTGTGGGTAGCTTGATGTATGCAATGGTGTGTACAAGGCCGGATCTTTCACAGGCAGTCTCTATGGTAAGCAGATACATGCATGATCCTGGACTGGGTCATTGGGAAGCTGTGAAATGGATTCTGAGGTACATCAAGGGAACTGTTGATGTAGGCCTGGTATTTGAGAAGGACAACACCGGAAAGCAGGAATGCATAGGTTATGTGGATTCGGACTATGCAGGTGACCTCGACAAACGCCGGTCGACTACGGGGTATGTATTCACATTCTCACAGGCACCGGTGAGTTGGCGCTCCACACTTCAGTCCACAGTTGCGTTGTCGACTACAGAGGCGGAGTATATGGCCTTGACCGAGGCCATGAAGGAGGCGATTTGGCTTCAGGGTTTGCTAGATGACTTGGGAGTGGAACAGGAGATCTTGAAGATACACTGTGACAGTATGAGTGCCATTTATTTGGCGAAGAACCAAGTCTACCATGCAAGGACGAAGCACATTGATGTCAGGTATCACTTTGTTCGGGAGATTCTGGAGGAAGATGACATCAACTTGTTGAAGATTCATACTTCGGAGAATCCGGCCGATATGCTTACAAAGGTGGTGTCGGGAGTAAAGTTTGCACACTGCAAAAACTTGCTCCATGTCCTTCAGGTGAAATGAGCTTGCTGAAGCTCATTTGGGTGAACTACGGACGGCTTGATCCCTTGGGCAAGGGGTACGTAGGCAACCGGGTTGGTGCAGCAGCTATCGAGTCGGAATTCGGCTCAGATTTGGAAATCTTCACCGAGGTGGAGAATTGTTGGAGGAGAGAGTACAGTAGAGGAGGTGAATTCATGCCAGGTGCTGTTGAAGATTGCCAAGGAATCTACGACGGAAGGCAAAGGAACAGCGGGCAGGAAAAAGCAGCAGCAGCAGAAAATGACAGAGGTCGGTCGACCGGTCCGGTCGACCGACGTGCACAACATGCACAGGAGTTGGAGCGGTCGACTGGCCCGGTCGACCGAAGGGCTCTGACTGACAAGACCCAACTCTCGGGTTTTTTCGGTCGACCGGCCCGGTCGACCGAAAGCCTGTGACTGACAAACCCCAACTCTCGGGTTTTTTCGGTCGACCGGCCCGGTCGACCGGTATTGGAGAATTGGGAGGTCGGTCGACCGTCCCGGTCGACCGACATGCGGGTTCTGGGTTTTTTCTGCTGATCCGTTATATGAGGTATTTAAGCCTAAAGGATTTCTAGGGTTTTGGTATCTTTGCGAAAATTGTATTTTGCTGAAGTTCTCTTGTATTCAAAGAGACTTAGAGCAACTTGTATTCATCTTCCTAATAGTAAAACCTCTCCATTGATTGCCCCGAGGACGTAGGCACGTTGGCCGAACCTCGTTAAACTTGGTGTTTGTGATTTGTGAGTTTTCTCTTGTGATTGCATTGTGCTGGAGATCTAGGGATTCTCTGTTGGTTTGTTGTTGTGATTGTTTGCGCGCACAACAATAAATATTTAAATAACAATTTATTAGAGGTTCTTAACAAGTGAGCTTCATGTTAATAAAGACTAATATTCAAATAACAATTTGTTAAAAATTCTTAACAAGTAAGTGTTATATTGTTAGTTGCTAATATTTAAATAATAATTTGTTAAAGATTATTATTAAAATATAAAATTGGTTAGACACTTGAATGTAGAGAAAAATAATAAAAACAAAGCCCTTGTGTCCCGCTTCGTGCAGTAGAGAGAGAAAAACCAGCAGCAGGGAGCCAATGACGGTTTCTGGAATGGACCCCTCAAGCAGAGAAAAGTTCTGAAAACCTGGCACTAAACAACAACAACAACAATAACTCCCGGAAAATTAAAAACAAAAAGCTCAGATTCTTTTTCTTTTCTTTTTTCCCCTTTAACTTTTTCTCACTCATGTGTATATAAAGAGGACATCTGGATCCCATTCTCATAGCTCTCCACTTGGTTCTCTTCGCTGTTCAATCTATCTTCTTGCTCTCCTTTTTCTCCAGTTGGGTTCTTTAGTTTGGGCTTCAGCAAGGTATAGGTCTCTTTCTTCTGCCTTTAATTTGAGCCATGCATGCACTTTTCTTTGAGTTTGGAAGTTAGTTTACTTTCATCTCCTAACTGCTTTAGTTAAGTTGGAAACTGTGGTATGTTGTATTTATTTATTTTTTTGTTGAATGCAAAGATCTGTCTCAATTCTCTAAAATCTCTCAAATCCCTTGATGGGTTTCTCGTCCCTTTCAAAACCAAACTCAGATCACCTATCTAAATTTCATTTTTTTCCCCCCTCTCTGTTTCCTTCTCTGTTTCTTTACCTTTTATTAAAAACTTTATTTTGGAAACCAAAAAGTTTCTTCTAATTATTATAGCATGTCAGATATAGTTAATTATTTTGAATTTTTTTTTTGGAAATTAATCTTTTTGGTGATCATTGTAGATCCTACTTTCTGCATTTGCTCCTAAGAGTCCTGTTTCCGTAAATAGGAAAGCACATGCATGAAGTTTTGATGGTAACTGCCGAAAATTACCGTGACATTTGGTAAATAATTGATTATTATGAAAATGGTTGATAATTTAATTTCCAAAAAAAGGTAATTTTGGCGGTAAAGACCTTCTCTTTTATGTGAAAACACATGGAATACTGTCAAAATTTATTTATTTATTTTGCCAAATGAAGGCTTTTGGAAGGTAAAGGTCCCTTTCCCTGTCTAATACACCTTGCCCTCAAGTGACCCCTTTTTAGAGTTTAATAAGTTTCTTTCAGTTCAAGCTGCAAAATAGAGTAATTTCTCATCATACCTTTAATTTATTTGCACTGCATGGTAAATGATCCTCTTGATGTAATATTCATTAATCTCCGAAGCAAGTTAGTGTAATTTGCAAGAAATGTTAGTTTATTTTCACATATGTTGGTAAAATTTGAGGGTTTCTTGCTTGAAGTGGATGCCGTTATCAGAGGTTTGCTTGACTAACCCATGGTGTTTGATTGCCTTCAATATTTAGTTTTTACTTATAAGCAATTACTCACAAGTTCAGCATGAAAAGGTGATTGAAAGTTCTTTCTCTGCATGCAAGTCTTCCCTCGTATTTTCAGTGAGAGATCTTGCTAGCTCTTGTTTGATCACTTGTTAATCATCACATTTTGCATAATGATTGTGGGTTCTTTTTTTTTCCTCTGCATGCAAGTTTCTGCAAATTGTATGAGTTTTCTATTATATTCTAACTAAGGTGATCTGAACAGCTCTTTATTTATCACTTGATTAATTCTCTGTTTTTCCATAATGATTATAAGTTCTTTCTTTGCATGTAATTATCTTCAGATGCTATAATTTTTCTTATTATCTTCACTGAGGCGATCTTAGTAACTCTTATTCCTAACAGTTGTTTACTTATCTTGTTTTTTTCCCCTTGTTTTTTTTTTTCTTGTTTTTTTTCCCCTTTGGGGCATAGCATAAGAGTATGATATTTTGTGATTTTGTCGTAGAACATTTCTCCCTTTCTGTCCTTCTCTCACAAAGAACCTCGAGGAGGGAATGAGAGTTGGCAACTCTGTTTCTTTCTTTGCATGTAATTATCTTCAGATGCTATAATTTTTTTCTATTATCACCACTGAGGTGATCTTATTAACTCTTATTCCTGACAGTTGTTTACTTATCTAGTTTTTTTTTTTTTTTTTTTTTAATTTTAATGGGCATAGCATGGGAGTATGGTATTTTGTGATTTTTTTCTACTCTCCCATTTAAAACCCATGGAAGTGATTTATTTCTTTTGTAACTGCAATCCATGATCTTTTTCCGGGTAAGCTTTGAATTACCCAAAAAAATCCAGATTTTGTCGTAGAGCATTTCTCTCTTTCTGTCCTTCTCTCACAAAGAACTGAGAACACGTTACACCTCGAGGAGGCAATGTGAGTTGGCAACTCTGTTTCTTTCCATGGCCTGTTGTTTTGTGAAGAGGTTGATGTGTAAAGTGGAATTCTCTTGTCTTGATGTAAATGCTCTGCAACAACTTATGTTGTGAACTATTTTAAGTTTCTAGAATTTAGCCAACTCCATCTTAAGGCAGAAGTAGAAGAGGAAGTTCCCTTTTGCTTAATTTTCAGTCCCATTGTCTAAATACCCTGCTAAAATTTCAGGAAATATATTTATCCAACTCCTTTCTCTTTCTTTAAATCTTATAGTTTGCTTTTGTGCTTTTTCTGGTCAGTAATGTTACGGGCTTTCTTCCTCAATCAGTCAGCATTTTTGTAATTGATTTTTTCTGGTCAGTAATGTTACCTTTTCTGCATGCTTTTTGCTCTGTATAAGGCTTTCTTCCTTATTACATTTATTACATTTTCTTAGGAGAATGTTGTCCATTTTCTGTTATATTTTGGTGATTATGGTTTCAATAGAGGTTTAAATTTAGTTAACTTATTTATTTTGAAGGGGAAAATTTAGTTAACTTCTGATCTATGCGCTTAACTCTTGGGCCTTTCATTTATTGGCTTATTTTGTTTCCCACCGTGATCCATGTTTTTGTTCTATATCTGGATAGCTTTGGGTTCTCTCTTTTAATTGTACTTAAAATAGTTCAAAATAGAAAAACTTGATCAGAGAAATTTTGTTTGTAGCTGATCTCATAAGTTTCTTACAAAACCTTTCTCGTTTTTCCAAACTTTCCTTTCCAAACCCTGCAGCCAGTCATGTTGAACTTGTTTCTTTTCCTAGTGTGAATTTCTTGGATTTTTTTTTTTTTGAGGGGAGAAGTGAATTTCTTGGAGTAGGTTTTCTGATTTTTGGTGATCAGAAAACATGTCATTTGGTATGTTCGGTTTCTTGGTTCAGCTGATACTATTTTTGACAGACAATTAAATGGAAAGAACCCATCTTTAAGGAAATTTAAATCCCTTAATCTATCCTTTTTTTTATGATTTTATCTAAGTTTATGTACCCATCTCTCTTTTTTCTTCAAGTTTCTGGTCATTTTTATTCTGAGTTGTTTCTTTCATTGCCTTATTTACATTCTTAGTTTTGTTTATTTCCTTCCAACAGTGATTTTGGGTTTCTCTAATTCTCATGCATCTATAATATTGCAGCCCTTAGGTGGAAACCAAAGAAAGGGAAGAAGCCATGGGTTCGCTGAACCTCACCCACAGTGTCCGGGATCGTCTGAGTGACACTTTGTCGGCCCACACCAATGAGTTGCTTCCCTCTTCTCAAGGTCTAAATTCTATTCTATTTTCTCATGTGAAATTTTCCACTAAAAGATCAGTACTAATCTAGGTGGTGCCTCTACTAATTTAAATAATTTCATGATTTATCGTGGATCACTGAAATTGGCTACATGCTTTTTATCTGCTCTAAATTTACAGGTTCATCAAGCAGGGCAAGGGAATGCTGCAACCCCATCAGCTGTTAGCTGAGTATAAAGATGTAATCCCTGAAGCGGATCGTGAGAATCTCAAGGATGGGGTCTTTGAGGATGTTCTGAAAGCTGCTCAGGTGTGATGTAGATATGCTTTCTACCATTTGTTGCCTTTTAAATGTCATTTTTGTTAGTTATTAAATGGAAATCCTAATATGACTATATATAATTAGGAAAAACAATAGCGGTATGACAATATTTTTCCACTTATTGATGAATTTCCCATGTAACCGTGACGGTTTTCTGAGCTGAATTGCACTGTGACAGATTTACACATGTTATTTAAAATTCACGGAGCTTATAATTTTTTGTTGTGAATTACTCACAGATTTTTCACTTGCTTAGGGGAAAAAAAATATCATATCTAGCCCTGTAATATGTTGTAAATTATTGCCTACTTTTAATTGTTTGACTTTTGTGCATGTTTAAAATCTTAAAATTACATAGTTTCTTCTAAATACATGCTTAAAAGAAATAAAGTAAAAGTGTATGAATGGCTTGTTATTTTCTTTTATGATACAGGAGGCAATAGTTTTACCTCCATGGGTTGCTCTCGCCATTCGTCCTAGGCCTGGAGTCTGGGAGTATGTTCGAGTGAATGTGAGTGAACTAGCTGTGGAGGAGTTGAGTGTGCCTGAATATTTGCAGTTCAAAGAGGAGCTCGCAGATGGGAGGTGAGTGTTATGAATTTGTACGTATTGTATTTTCTAATTTCTGTTTATACAATTAAATCTAACAAAGAAAATCTCTATTGTTTCAGCTCTCAGGAAAACTTTGTTCTTGAATTGGACTTTGAGCCTTTCAATGCTTCTTTCCCTCGTCCATCACTTTCCAAGTCAATTGGAAATGGTGTGCAGTTCCTTAATCGCCACCTTTCGTCGAAGTTGTTCAATGACAAAGAAAGCATGTGGCCATTGCTTAATTTTCTACGGGTGCATAGCTACAGAGGAACGGTAAGGGGTAAAACTTTTCTCCATACGATTTCACCTCCTCCAATGATACGAGTAGCTCCATGCTTTTTGAAACTTCAAGTTTGAGTTTTTAGTATTCCAAATTCTATACTAAAACCAATGAAGGAATGCAGACTATGATGCTGAATGATAGAATTCAGGCCCTCCCTGCTCTCAGAGCTGCACTAAGGAAGGCTGAGAAACATATCTTGGGTCTTCCGGTAGACACTCCATATTCTGAGTTTCACTACAGGTAAGTTAACCCTTTTTTATCTCTCAAGTATTTCACAATTTGACAAGTAAAAGTTCTTATTAAATTTATATTTTTAGATTCCAAGAGCTTGGTCTAGAAAGAGGTTGGGGTGATACAGCTGAACGTGTGTATGAAACCATTCACTTACTTCTTGATCTCCTTGAGGCACCAGACCCGTGCACCCTGGAGAACTTTCTTGGTAGAATCCCTATGGTGTTCAATGTAGTCATCCTCTCTCCGCATGGCTACTTCGCTCAAGCCAATGTTTGGGCTATCCTGACACCGGTGGTCAAGTAAGGTCACTGAAACTGTACTAATTTGTTACCATTTTTTCTTCACTCAACTTACTAAAGATTTTACCTCTAGGTTGTGTATATCCTTGATCAAGTTCGTGCTCTGGAGAATGAGATGCTCCTTAAGATCAAGCAACAAGGTCTTGATATCACTCCTCGCATTTTAATTGTAAGTCCAGATTTGTTCTTGTTACTTCATGTTCTATGAGCAATATTGAAAGGGGAATGGAACTCATTTTACTTCAGTATTTCAAACATTCACATTTGGTTTCTGCAGGTCACTCGATTGCTACCAGATGCTCATGGAACCACTTGTGGCCAGCGGTTAGAGAAGGTGCTTGGAACTGAACACACTAGCATTCTTCGTGTCCCCTTCAGAACTGAGAGGGGGATCCTCCGTAAGTGGATCTCACGCTTTGAAGTCTGGCCGTATCTTGAGACATACGCTGATGTAAAACTCTTGTCTACACTACTTTCCTCATTGAACTTACTTCCAACCACCAACCTGTTTAAAATAAGTTCTGAAGGTTATGAAGTTTTGGTTTCTGTTATAGGATGTTGCCAATGAGCTGGCTGGAGAATTGCAGGGCAAGCCTGATCTTATCATTGGAAACTACAGTGATGGAAATCTTGTGGCATCTCTGTTGGCGCATAAACTAGGAGTTACTCAGGTTTGGATGCAATAATTTTACCAGCACTCTTCTTTCCTTATACTAAATATTTTATAGAATCAATAAATGTTATAATTTCTCCTTGTATTTGAGTGAGTACATGCTTGGGAGATATTTGCAATATGTTCCTATGATATACAGTGCACCATTGCCCATGCTTTGGAGAAGACCAAGTACCCCAACTCCGATATCTACTGGAAGAAGTTTGAGAAGCAGTACCATTTCTCTTGCCAATTCACCGCCGACCTGATTGCCATGAATCATGCTGACTTCATCATCACCAGTACCTTCCAGGAGATTGCTGGAAGGTATTCTTCTGCCTCCTTAGTCTTAATAAACATTATGGAATTTTAAATATGATTGCTTGTATGTTTTATTTATTTCAGCAAGGATACTGTTGGCCAATATGAGTCGCATACTGGATACACTCTTCCTGGACTCTACCGGGTGGTTCATGGAATTGATGTTTTTGATCCAAAGTTCAACATCGTCTCTCCGGGTGCTGACATGTCCATTTACTTCCCTTACTCGGATCAGAGTAAGAGGCTAACGGCCCTCCATTCGGAGATTGAAGAGTTACTATACAACCCTGTTGATAATACTGAACACAAGTGAGCTCTTCTCTTCCTATCTTTCTCTCTTCTCAGTTCCTTACTTGTTATCGGATTAAACAAACTGTTGGGATTCTTTTAGGGGATATTTGATGGATAAGAGCAAGCCTATTATATTCTCTATGGCAAGGCTGGACAGGGTGAAGAACATAACGGGTTTGGTAGAGTGGTACGGTAAGAATCCTCGTTTGCAGGGGCTCGTTAACCTTGTGGTGGTGGCTGGAGATCATGCAAAGGAATCTAAGGATCTTGAGGAGATAGAGGAGAAAAAGAAGATGTATCGGCTCATTGAGGAGTATAAGCTGGAGGGTCACATCCGTTGGATCTCTGCCCAGATGAACAGGGTCCGCAATGGCGAGCTTTACCGCTGCATTGCTGATACTAAGGGGGCTTTTGTTCAGGTATTCTTCATGATTTGGAATTATGGATTGATTAACAAAATAAATTATATTAGCATAATGGTGGAAAAATAGGGCTGTAATATTGTCAGTTTTGATTAGGGTCCAAGGATGGGTTGCACATGCATGCACGTCAAATCTCTGGATTACTAATGTTCATGGATGTTTTAGTAACAAATTTATATATTTTTTGTCAATAGTTCAGTGATATTAATCTTTTTCGTAAGTCTATAACCACAAGCTATGTATCACAGACACTCCTATCATGGAGCTGTGTCGTGTTCAAAATGTGTCCGACACGCGTGTTAGACATACGTGTTATATGTATTTTTAAGAATTTGTCACGTATCCGCATGTCGTGTCCGTATCGGAGTGACTGTATTCGGGCAACATAGACCACATGTTATATTGTTGTGTCTAGGCTTCCATAAGAGATTATATAAGAATCAATATGATTTTAATGATTAGTAATTACATATTAGTAAGCATCAGTGATCATATCATAATCAGATATTATGCCAAAGACTAATTTTCCATTTGAGGGAGAAATCTGCAAATTATGGTCATGCAGTCTGTAATTGCAGATGACTTTGGCTATACGGACATAGTTACATGATTACAGACCTAAGAGAATAATCTGAGCCTAGGAACTCATTTATTCTGAAAGATTGTTAATTTTCTATGTCAAGTTGGAGACTTACTTTATGTATTTGTTTTTATTTTATTTATTTGTTTTTGTTTTAAGCCTGCCCTCTATGAAGCATTTGGGCTCACCGTCATTGAAGCTATGACTTGTGGCCTGCCCATGTTTGCCACTGTTTATGGCGGGCCGGGGGAGATTATAGTGAACGGGGTTTCTGGCTACCATATTGATCCTTATCAGGGTGTCAAAGCTGCAGATCTGATCGCAGATTTCTTCGAGAAATGCAATAAGGACCCTACCCACTGGGACAATCTCTCTAAAGGAGGACTAAGGCGAATTGAAGAAAAGTAAGATTATTGGCATCTCTTATTTACAACAGCACTTTTCTCTGGAGAATGATTTATGTTTATGTTCATAACTAATAAGTATGTCCCGAATGGTTTCAATTTCTCTAATGATGCTTCAATTTATGATAATATATCAAGATTCTAAAAATATGTAATCTTATAATTACAGTTATATCACGCAATATTATTGTAACTTTAGTGATCCATGTAAGTATCAACAGTGGAATTACGGCAAAACATTTGACCAGTAGTTGGACATAAATTAATGCTAGAGACGATTTATAATTACGACAAATCTTTTTAAGTGAAACCTTGTATTGTTTAACAAACTTATTGCCGGATTGCATGTTGTTGGTCAAAATAGAAACTAACGACATAGGAGAAATTGTTTTACAGAAAATTGTTATGTTTTAAATTCGTTAATTGTATTAATAAAGAATCTCTAAGGAAAGACCAAAGTGAATGCTTATAATTTCTCTTTGAAACATAACATTCCTATCAGAATTTGAGGCTTGGTTATTGACATCTACTTGTATTTAGGTACACCTGGAAGAAGTACTCCGAGCGTCTGATGACTCTGTCTGGTGTCTATGGCTTCTGGAAGTTTGTTTCTAACTTGGAACGTCGTGAGACTAAACGTTACCTTGAGATGTTTTATGCACTCAAGTACCGTAATTTGGTGAGTTTTCTTCCATTGAAACATTCTTCTGTAATCAATGGTTACGGTTATATTGACACGATCAATATTTCAGGCAAAATCTGTTCCTTTGGCTGTGGATGGAGAGGTTGCCACCAACGGTGCTACTAAGTAAAACTTTTGAGGGAAGGTGGACTAGAAGAATAAATAAGATTCCAGGAGGGGTTCTATTTAAGTTTCCTTGCATGGCAATCTGAGAGCAGTGGGTTCTTTTTTCTGAATGTAAGGTTATGCATAAGGCTCAAATGCCAGGTTAAGGTCTGTGCTGCAAAAACAATGCTGTCACTTTATTTCATAAATGTATAAATGTATCTGGTAAAGGAGTTTATGTTCGCAATATATGTGCTCTATTGTGGGAGATATTTTGCTATGTCAGTTGTGAATGCAATTTTCTATGGGAAACCTCTTGTCATTTCTCTTCTGAGCCTGCAAAAATTGTTGATTTTTGTTTGTGTAAGATTGAACTGCAATGACTGATAACTGATAAAGAGGAAAAATCTCTTTTCTGTGGGAAACTGGCAACAGAATTGCTTGTGAACTTGCAGATTTCATAGAACTGCAAGTTATGTCGAATAAGCCCGAATGCATAATCTTTCACCAGGCCAGTCTACTTTCCAAAAGAAAAAAAAAATGCATAATCTTTTGGGAAACTATGAAACTCTTCCTAGTGGCAAGTGCTCATTAAGTACTTTCAAGTTTTGTTGCAGGAAGCTGCATTCTTGATGAGTTCTTGCTGCACGAGATGTTTTTACGAGAAAAATTGGGCACTCTCACCTGTTTTTGCTGCACAAGGTGTTATTCGTGATTCGATCGCATGTGATAAAGTTGGATATCTTTCCAGTGGGATATCTACTTGAGTTATCATGTTGAAGGGGTATGGAAACAGATGACTTGTACATCTCGTTCAGAGTCTTCAGACTCATACGGTAATGAATATCGAGAGTTTGCTTAAAAAACTGAAAAGTGAGTTTAGTGTGAAACGTAGTGAGTTAAAGAATGTGAACAGAGAATGTGACAATTAACCTCAACATGCTTTGTCCAAAAAAACTTCATTTTTATAATCACACTTCAATTATTATGAAAATGCATAGATGTATGTAGGACCGAGCATACGCACACTCATATCTTCAAGAAATCAATAGGGTCAACAATCTCAATTATTGTCAATGCGTTGCCTCGTCCTACTTTTCTATCCTACTTTTTATTATGGATGAGAATAAATATGCTCATGGGTCCTTATTGGACATGTCCAATAGAAATTTTCAATAAGAATGCGATTTCTCATATTCTTAAAGGAAATTTTCTATTGAGCATGTCCAATGTGACCTATATACATGTTCATTCTCATCCCTACTTTTTACGCTTCTACAGGAAATTAAAGAATCACCGAGAAATATATATTAATTGATGTCATTAGTTAACATCACAATGGAAATGAATAATCTATTAAGATAAAATGGAAAGAGCAAATTTTTGCAGCACGCAGCCGACATGGCGCAAAATACTAAGCACTGCAACTTAATGCACACAACACATAGAGTCGCCTGAAATTGACAAATAAAATGCATTGTATGTTGATAAACTAATGAAACGCATGACATCACCGTGACGAGTATAATTTTCTTGCGGAATATTATTAGTTAGGGGGAAAAAAACTTGACATTCAACTCGAGATGCGTATTAACCGTCTGCACCTCCTGAGTGTTAGTCCAGCCAATTTCACTAATCAAATCACAAGGATCACAACTAAACTTTGTAAAGGGGTCAAAAATAAATGAGAATGGTAATCTGCTATTTACTCTTTTTGATTGGATAATAACGCTAAACTTGTACCTTTACATTTTCTACTGCTACTGTTTTCTACTTGCATGTGGGCGTGTTTGGCTTCATAGAAGGGGGAGAAAAATGTGAAGTGAAAAAACTCATTGCCCACTTTTTTATTTGTTTTAAATCAGAAATGAGAAATGAGAATTTTTTTTCTCTCTTTCACACCTCTATTTTATATTATCATTTTCTCATTTTCAGAATGTTACAGTTAATTTTGTATTCACGTAAATCTCACTTGTAATAAATTGTAACTCAAAATAGTTAATTTTGATGGCTTGTAAATCTCACTTGCAGTCTAATTACAGTCTAAAATGTTATTTCAGAATTAATATTTAATTTAATATTATTTTATGGTCAATGTTGTGATCAATATTTCACTTTCACTTACACAGTATAATCAAATACTAAAAAATATAATATATTTTTTCACTTACACTTTTACGTTACAATCAAATATTAAAAATAAAATTTATATAACCAATTTTTACTACACTTTCACATTTTCTATCCTCATTTTTCAGTTACACTTTTCATCTCACTTCCATCAAACTAAACAGACCAGCACAAACGTATCAGCGAACAGTTAAATAACGTAAACTTTAGTCCTAAACGCGAAATCCTTATCTTTTGTTAAAGTTGAGAAGCAAAGCACCGTCTTCATCCTTCTCCGAGCCGAAGCCCCAATGTCGGCGGGTCGAATCGCCCACTGGGCCGCCCACCTCGGTCAGGTGCCCTGGCGGAGCATCGCATCCGAAGCCTTCGACCGCACTCTCCTCGTCGCCAAGACCGCCTGCTGCGTCCACGTCATCAACACCTACGTCGTTAGCGTCGCCCTGGTACCCACTTCTCACCCTTTTCAACACTCTTGCCTCTATAAAACCCTAACAATCTCGATCTCTTATCCCCGTGATATTTATATGTACAGGTGAGGGGGCCCAGCATGATCCCGGCGTTCAATTTGACTGGCGACGTCGTCCTCATGGATCGGATCACCGCCCGCCGTGGGAAGGTCGGCGTCGGGGACGTCGTCTTCCTCCGATCGCCGGAGAATCCCAGGAAGATCGTCGCCAAGCGGGTGCTCGGACTTGAGGGGGATTCTGTCAATTTTGTGGCGGATCCTGCGATTGGGACTAAGCTCGAAACAGTTGTGGTATGTTTCTGATTGAAAAGTTTGTTTTTTTTCATTTGTTTTGTGCAAAATATACACAACATTGACAAATAACTATGGCAATAATAGTTTGATTGAAGCTTCCTTGCCAATTTTCTGATTTTAATAAGATCATTTTATGATTCAGGCAATAATCGTTTGATTGAAAGTATACATTGCTATTTTCTTTAATTTCTCACTACACCACCCTGTTTTTCACTTTTTGCATAGTAGAAGTGAAATAAAACTCAATGACAAAGGAAAATATATTCAAAACTGACCGAAGTGAGGTTTTCGCCGTTGACTTGTATGAAAACTTTGTCTGCCCGTCCGTCTTCATCCCGAGATAGAGAGGGCAATGTTGACCCCCCCCCCCCCCCCCCCCCTCGTTCCCCTCCTTCTTCCTTCCTCTCTCCCCTCATCTTCCTCCTAACCGATTGACCGGTTTCTCACCGACAGCGACGGAATTAAACTAGTTAACCAAATGCATATATGTAAAATACCATTTTCTAATGATTACAACAGGTAACAATAGGGTTTCATTCTTGAAGCCGTTGAATGATGCCCTGTTACTAATGCCATCAAACACATCTTTCTCAAAACATGTGACAAATATATCGTTCCACTCATCCCCCATTTTGTTATGCAATTGTTTTTTTTTATAATATTCATAAATCATAGAATGCTCTTTCAGTGGTAGCTGTCGAAAGTGGTAAATGTAACACTTTCTTCAAAAGCTTGTAAACCATGGTGCAAGCCATCTTTCTTATTGTAGACCATTTTCCAGCAAGCGTCCATTCCCTTTCAAGTCTGAAAACTCATTATCTGAGCATTATTGACAATATAAGTCTCAAGTTGATAGTTATGTTTTATGAGACCAGCCTCAAAGAGATTAATCAGGTAGAATTGAGCCAAGCACACCAATTTTTCCTTTCAAAGAGGCAAATGATTTGCAATAGATTTTGATCTCAAAGAGGGGAAGAAAGCTGTAATGTGTGTATCAACAACATAAGCCATTTGTCCTAAGTATTGGGGTAGGCTACATGAACCAAAAGAGAATTACGCCGGATCGGGCACATGGATTAGCTTTCTCCACTCATTCCTATCGAGCAATATGCCTTCACTAAGACCTTTAGCTTCTATATCTTGTCGTATTACCTCCATCCATGTTTTCTTCGATCTCTCCTGTGCTCTTTTAACTTGTACTAAATTGATACGCTCTACTCGCCGGACTGGCATATTTGTACGTCTACGTCGCACATGACCAAACCATCGTAGGCGGTGCACCGTTCACTGCCTGTTCCAAGTCAGGATAAAGGAGGGTTGTGGTAGGCTTGTGACAGCCAACGTAAAACATTGTCACATGTATGAACATAAACCAAGAAAGTTGTAATGTGTATCCAATACCTAAATTGTTTTTTATACTTGACATCCATGAAAAACAAAGGAGAAACAAACCACAAAAATCTTGGAACAAAAGAAACAAATCTTCGGTTTCTTTCTTGATGATTAGTTTGTCTTTTCATAGATGATCGATCCTCAGTTTCAAACTCGTCTCAAAACACTATTCAGCGATTAAATCAAAAACCCTACCCGACTCTACATGGTGCGGAGCTTGAAAGTTGAGGAATTAGAGAAGGCAATGGTTGTAGTTTAAATCACAGGTCTTGGAATGAAATTGCAAGTGGAACAGAAGGGAAGCTTAGAGGAAGAAAGGAGAACCTGTGAAATCGGGAAGGATTTTTTTTTCATCAGAGGATTTTTTTTTCTTGTTATCTGTTGGGATCTGGTAGAAATCTTATCTGGGATCGGAAGCTTGAATATTTTAATCCTTTGTATGGTGATGATTGCACTAGAAAGAAGGATGAGGCACACACTTCTTTTGTCTAAGAAAAAGTTGCATGACTATTGAATCAAGGGGGTAGATTGGGCACACCATCAAGTTCAGTTGGGCACTCACATGTGCATGGCTTAAACACAATAGGGAATTTTCAAAATATAGGTTAGGCACATGCCCAACCTAGAGTATATGTAGCTCCCCATGTTATTGCAAATTTCGTCTACAAAGTGTTTTATTAGTCATTGCTTATCGTAAGAATAAATGAAAATGCACAGGCGCAAAAACTTCATGACAATCCGGATGCGGGACCGTGTTGTGATATGAGTAATGGAACTTAGTTAATTTTTTTGTCCGTGTTGATGCAGAAGAATTGCTTGCACAGGAAAGCCCAACAATATATTCTTTCATGTGACATTTAATCATTTCACTATCGTTTACATGACCTTGTTGTTGTACACCTTCTCAGTTGATTATCCCATTTTTCTTATGCAACTCTGCCTTCGAGTTGACCAGACTCCTTTGCTATTTAGCTTATGGACTATTTAGTTGGGTTCCCGATTTCTTTCAATTCTTTCATCTCCTTTGATCCCTGACCTCTAGTTCCTTTGCCTTGCTGTCCATTCACTAATTCACAAATGACAAAAGAAAATCCAACTTCAATACCAGTATGGTGATCATGGTATGTGTGCCCACACAAATATGTTCCCTACTTCAAACCTGGTGGGTGGATGCTAAGCAAGGCTATTTTTTTGAGGATGATTGCAATTCCTGTTAGCTTCGTCACGTACAATCCATTCATCATACTCCAGAGTATTAAAATGCATCTTTTTCTAGCAAACCCACTGAACAAGTATTTCGAGTCTGGACCCTCCCCCCGCCCAACAAATACCTGTTGAAGTTGAACCTGGCAAAGAAGGATTTGCATTAAAAGGTATCATGTATGTAAAATGAGAGAGTTTTAAAATAGACTGGCTGAAAGAAAAGCTAAGAAGATAACTCTCCAAGCCAGATTAAAATAGTTAAACCTGCGGGAGCCTTCGATGCTGCCTGATTTAATTTCATGCATGCGAAGTTTTCTTCCTTTGAGGATTCTGTAGGTTCCATATAATTTAATTTTTTCTCCTTGCAAAAAAAAAATTGTTGTTTTTGATTTTTTTTTCCTTACTGTAATTTTACCCTATTTTAAGGTGTCACATGATTTGCTATCTTGTGTGTCTTCTAAATTAATTTCTTTTTGGGTTCTTTGATCTTCTTGTGGGTCCTGTCATTGATGTAATTGCAATTGAATGAATTACTTCTTTCTCTTAAGTTTAACTTGAAGGTTTGTTTCCCTGTGCTTTATGGACTTTATAGGTGCCAAAAGGACATGTTTGGGTGCAGGGTGACAATGTCTATGATTCCCGGGATTCAAGGCAGTTTGGGCCTGTACCCTATGGGCTTATCCAAGGAAGGGCCTTCTTGCGGGTGAGGATCTTTTTCCAATCTGTTGTGTATTTAATTGTCACACACTTCATATTGTTATTTTGTTTACACAGTTTACATTGGTGATGGCCATGCACTTGGATTCCGGGGATTGGGATCTCAGGTTAAGGGGAAAGCATTCAAATCCAAAGTAAAGTTTGTAAATCCAATAACTTCCTAGATGTTCCTTTTTCGTCACTCAAGTGACACACAAGTTCTCTTTAAAAAATAGGTGACATACAAGTGAAAGAGGAAGGGTTCTTGATGAGGACACTTCCCAGTTCTGAAAATTGAGTCAAAAATAAAAAAAAATTACACTGTTCTTCTTCTTCCTCTCTCACATTAGAAGAAGAAAAATCATCAAAAAAATCCCAAAATTCCTTCAAAAATCCCTGAAATTTCCAAGCCCCACTGTACATATTCGTCCCTCCTTTCCTCACTCCAAACCCAAAATCCATCACCCTAATAGCTTCAGACCGCCACCGTCTCAACGTCCGCCACACGACCTCCTCCTCTGTCCATCTCTGCCCGCCGCCATCTTCCCCGACACTTTCCTCTTCATCTCCCTTTTCTTCTTCCTCCCCAAACCCGTTGGCAACAACCTAGACATTCATCACATCAACACTGCAACTTCACACCACCCATCTCAAGATCTCACCAACACATCGCCTTCAACAGCCTTCGCCACTCCTCGTTGCCTACTTCATCGACTACACCGATCCTCCTTTTTTCTTCTCCTCCCTCACCGACGAGCTCCGATCTTGTACTCTACAAGATCCAGTTGTTGACATCCTCCACCGCCACCGTCATGATCCCCCATTCATCGACGTCGATCAGATTCAGGCCTTCGCCGGCGGCAGATCTCTTCCTTCTCGTCTTCGCCGCAAGCTCCGCCGTAGACCAGATTCAGTCTTCATCGCCACCACGCCGTCGTCGCCCCCGCAACCTCATTGTCGTCGCTCGTGCTCCGCCACCAGCTCAAAGAGGGTCTGCAAGCCCTAGTTTTCAACCAGAGGCAAGAACTGGTTGGATTTATAACGAGTTTGTTTGGATTTGTTTTTAAAAAAACGGACTTGAACCCGCTCCATAACAGAAAAAATTAAGTTCTAAACGAGTCTAGATCCCAACCCAAACCCGCATCCATAATTAAAAAAGAAAACATGTTTAAGTGATCCTAACCGCGTGCGTTGAAGACCTGACCTGTGTGACAGTGACAGGCTCTGAAGCAGTGAAGTCAGATTCGTTAGTGCACCGTCTTCATTTTCGGGCTGTAACTTGCACATCTAGGCTCTGATTCAGGCATTCTTCGAGGCATTACGATCGTGACGATGAGAGCTTTGCATCGACATCCACTACAGGATTTTTGTTGGTGATCTCAGCTCTTCGATGTCGGTATTTCTTCGAGAAATTCTTAGAGAAATTTTGTGTTTGGGGCGTGAATGACTCACCCTTAGGTGATATCCTAACTTGAGCTGAATTGTTAATTGTTAAATTACTTGCAACTACTATTTGAAATGCGATTATCTGTTGTTGAATTGCTATTTGCTTCTATCTACTGGTTGCATTAGTGTTTGTCATTTTTCATTATTTTAGGAGTGCATTTTTTGTGCATTTACTTGAACTTTTAGGATATTTTTATTTTCACTTAGTACACACATTTAATTTACTTGAGTTTAGGATTCTCTACTGCATCTGCTTGTTTGCTTGATTTTGCATTTGTAGCCATTATGACTAGTCAATATTATAATAACCACCACTTAGACCAGTTACACAACTTTCAGTAAGGTCATATATCCGTTCATGATTACATAGCCATATTTGAGAAGTTAACCCATCGTAGTGACGTGAAAGAGCACCATTCTGGGACTATAACTATATTTGTTTGGAGTTTAAGGCCCAAAATAAGGCATGTAATGATCACCGGCTCTTATGATTTAGACACTGTTGAAGATGCCTTTGATATTATCTTAAAGATAAAATTGACTTTCAAAACGTTAATCAATGCAAAGGCCCGATATTCTAAGTGTGAGGAACATACATAATATGATTATCAGTGCCCCTCAGAGAGTCATGTTAGAACTGTGCCTAGCGATGATGTTGATGACTTGAAGGTGGTTGAGGATATTCATGTTCCTTCTAAGACTGCTAATATAATGGAAGATATTAGTTGGTTCCGACACACCGATTATTGATTAGGGTCATGCTTCTTATGAAGGTACTAGTGAAGTAGTAAATGCGAAAGTCGAGTCTAGTTACCCTTAGATGTTGACGCCCATGCTCATGATATTACTGAGTCTGCGCCTGAATTAGCGAAGTTTAATGTCTCTATAGTCAAATTTCAAGGTATTCATTTGGCACTCCTTTGATAAAGGATGATACTGAGCGCGAGACATTTGATTTTAGGGTCGTTACATCCAGTGGACCATCTGAGTCCCCTCGTGCTGATTACAGTTTAATGGTTGTTCCAATCTATTTATCTTCTAGTGAGTTACCTGAGTTCTTTATCATGATCTAGCAGATGCTCTTTAGTGTTTTTCCTTTTTTCGGTTGTTTGGTGTTTGTGTCTGAGTCCAATATACTTTCATCTGCGGGATAGATGTGTCCATCTAGGCATCCCAGATATATCTTTTCCCATCTTTAGGAATTATGTCTAGAGTGCTTGATGCATTGCATTCTTCTGTTACACATATTGATGATATTACTAGGTAAATAACAATTACAATGACACATACAAATTTGTTGCATATCCATATAGTATTTTGTAGTTATTTTCAGTTGATAATAAGGTGACGGTTATGAGTCACCTTGAGGCCGTGAGGAAGTTGCAGGCATGACGTACAGATTTTGATAGTTATCTGAAGAGGAGTGCTTTCATTGTTTACGAGTTGAACACCCCCCTAAGATCCTGGTACCAGTTATGTCTTCAGAGATGATGCGTTTTGTCTACTATCAGTGCCTTGATCGAGCTACCATTTTTTTTTTACAGCTGATCTATCGCAGAGGCCACCTCCACCTCCACCAATTTGGTCTCGATGTGATGCACTAGTGCTGATTGTTCGACTACCATCATGGTCTGATTGAGATTCTTCGTGAGGGGAGCCCTTACTCCACAGGGTCAAGTTTCTCCTACCCGGGGGAAATGATGAGGACATCACGAGTTGCTAGTTATTTTCTTACAATTTAGTTTATTTTTGAGTAGTTATTTTTTTATGTGGGTGTTTAGTACCACACCGGTTATTACTTAGAAGTGCTCTTTTATAAAGCCTATAAATATGTCACAGACTTATTTTATTGATAGACAGTGATGAATTAAAATTTTTCAATTTAAATTTCTTGAGCCTTGAGTTCATGAGGTTGGGATGTGTAGCCCGTGATGTGAGGGGTGTGAAGCCTGTGGTGTAAGGGGTACAAAGTCCAAAATATAGAGTTCTTATCTCTATTTTTTAAATATTAATTTCTCTTTTCTATTTTCTTATCAAAACCCTAGTTCTCAATTTCTTTGATTCGAAGGTGATTGCGATCCATCCCGTATTACATCAGTTCTTGTTCTCTCACTTAAGTGACGCACAAGAGAGATACTTAGTGCTATTTAAGGGGTGGGTGTTGGGGAGATGTTAAGTGACGGCGAAAAGCAGTCCTTTTTGTTAATTTTTTTCCTGCATTTTGGTGTTGGGGTATTTGATTCCAAGGAAAACTTCATGTTTTTTCTTTTTCTTTTAAAATTTTTTCTTGTGCTGATTTACCCTAACAATTATGAAGTTGAGTGGGCTCTGGCTGGAACAAAAGATAGTTCAATTGCATAGGTGGAGATTACTTATATCAAACTTTTATGTACCGCATGAGTAACAATATATTGGATTGTATGTGAACATGGAGGAACATAAGAACTTAAGACCGTTCATGGCGTCATATAAGGTGCAGAATTACAGGTTACTTTGTATCAAATGAATGTTAACACTGACGCTTGTCACATCTTCTTTTTCATATTTGAAATAGGCAACTTTAACTAGTCAAACAGTACAAGGTGACACAGATCTATGATATGATACGACTCACAGGAACAGGTGATGCAACATGATATGAACAACCTCTTTAAGTCAGTTTCAACTTGAAGTTGAAGAAGGTGATGCTAACTAGGCAGAAATCATCTTGGGCTGCGGTGAACTAATTGGAAAATATTGGAACAATATTATATGCTTAGAGAAACATATATTAGACCACAGTTATGTATCTATAGACGTCATGGAAGGGCATATTAGCGGGCTATATTTACATGATAGGGGCTTCTCTTTGCGAGCTATGATAGATGTTGGACTATTTGTGTGAGACGAGTATCATATTGTTATGGATTAGGCCCCTATCTTATGCCTGCTATAGGTCAGAACAATTACCTGTGTGAATGATGCATATTTAATTTACTTCATAACACAGTGGCCCATGCATGCTTGATCTTATGCTTCGTAGGAACCTTATGGAATAATGGGCTACAGTGATGGCTGGCATTATATGTGAAATCATGAGATTAAAATCTTTAGTCCTAATTTCGTGGATGTATTTCCTGGTAAATTTTTATTTATTTTTTTTCAATTTGGATCTCTGGCCCATCTTGTACCCCATAGTTGAATATAATGTACTCTTGGCAAATGTTATCATTTATTTCTTCAAGTCCTTGTCTATGAGAACTTTTTAAGGATCGCTAATTGTTTGTGTGAGCTTAAGTTATTTTGTGGTCACCAACTGGCCTTCTAGGTTTTACTGTAAACCCTATTAGAGGGTTGATGTCAGGTTAACAGCTTTGTGTAAAACTTCAATCCACTTTATAATGCAGATACTATTTTGATGTTGAAAAGCATATATAATAATGTTGATAACAGATAGTATGAATATTATCTCTTTACTTAACTATCTTGCATTGTTTGTCTGATATGTATTTCTGAGGATGTAGTTCCTAAATGCTATTTTCATGATATTTAGGTGTGGCCACCTGAAGAGTTTGGATCAATCAGACAAAATGTATAGCTGCACCAAGGTACTTCACACTCTGATGTGCCCTCTGCCTTCTGTTATTTGTCTTTTGTTCCCATCTTCTGTTCTTCATTTTGCTAAAAATTTAAAAAGATGCATCTTAGGCCTTCTAGTAATTCATGGGTGCACCTTTGTTCCCGATCAGTAAATAGCTAATCAGATCCTTGACGAAAGGGAGACTTCTGTGTTATGTATTGGCTTGGGGGCATGGGTTTAAAATTTCCATGCTGATCTTATTTGTTGTATAGCTTCACGTCAAACTTACCCTACTATGGTCTTTTTCCTCTGGTGCAACAAGAAAAAAATGATCATCTTCATCTAACTAGTTCCGGGTTCGAGTCCCAGGCCATCCATACGGAAAATTGAAAAAGAATTATTTCTTTTTCGATTTTTGCCCACTTCAATTTACAAGTTTTTTGATGCATTTAGATTTAATTAGATATATATATCAGTTGAGATTGGCATCTAAGTGTAACTAGCAGGTCTTGATTGTCCAGTCTTTTATGCTTTACATAGAAATTTATTGATCACTCCCAAGGGCTATCTTCTTTTTCTTATAGTTTGATCTGGGCCAAATACAGTTCATGCAGTTTGGCATTGAACCTAGTGTGCTGTATATAAAAATCCTTGCTGCTTGCAAATGTCAGACCAGGTGAAAAAGCACGCTACTCGTTTGCGTCCCTCTACATTATTCAGCCTTCTTGCATAGATGGCTGGACTGGAGTCTCTCTATATACTTCTAGCATGATTTTGTGCGTGCGTGCGTGCGTGCGACCAAGTGCATCTCCCAACAACTGATTGCACATTTTTTTTTTGAAATATAGGCCGTAGCCTAGTGCGAACGGGATTGAATCCCAAACCTCTTGCCCACTGCAAAGTTGTGCTACATTGACCCTTACAAATGCATGTAGTTTGATCCTTGTGTCAATAATAAGTCTTCAATATTCAATGATATTGCTCAAGAGCTGTATTGTGCTCTACATCTATGGACTAAAGTTGTTGGTAGGACTCATTGTTCTTCTTGCTGTTGCAGAATTAGTTCTTTCTCTGACGAATTGAGTCTTCTCTTAGGCTTCTTATCTCTACCTACCATTGTCATGGAGAGGCTGGAGCTTGATATTTCCTTCCTGGTCAATTTGAGGCTGAAGTAGGTCAGCAACAACAAGCGCATCTGTGTGCTGCTGCTCTTTTCGTTGAAATTTCTTGTCAACAGCAGTTTTGCGAAACCGTGAAAATTTCTTGCCATTTCCATTATTTATCCATTAATATGAATGATGGAGCCAGAGTTGGCTCCCATGTGGCGCCATAATTTCTGTAAAACATTTGTTTACTCGGGGAAAAATGGAACTGTAGATGATGTTCAAGTGTATATTTTGCAGTGACTTGTTCTCTACTTAATCGTAAGTGAGTTAATGTGATGGATATTGTTACTGTAATCCAACCGCATTTTAGTTGTGTCCTAGATCTTTTGTTGATGTCTATTCAATGTAAAAAACGTTCCAAAATTTGCAATTCTTGTAGCTATACAATCCAAGAATTCAGCAGGGGGTTGGCTACAGGGAAACAGCTCCAGTTAAGTCCTATTGTATCCAAAGAAGAGAACTAATAGTTTGAAAACTTGTTCATATGGTGAGATTTGATTTACAATTGAAATCCCATCATGCTCTATCTATGGCTCATGATCTCAAAGGACCTCTCTATAGGCTGAGATCAAGAGAGTGACTTTATCTGCATGCATCATGGATTTTTTTATATTTTCCCAGAATTTCTCATGATTAGGTTAGAGTCTACAACTTGACATGAGGATTAAACAAGGTCAATTGGATAAGCCAGACAAGCAATATGAGTTATAGGCTTATAGCTCTAAATATTAAACAAGCTGACTACCACAAATTTTAGGAAATATATAGTATATTGGGGCAAT
>JAVJIF010015256.1:0-72306 GCA_038442645.1 Agave tequilana | reverse complement strand
AAAACATATTGATACCAATTGAAATTTAACGAATATGAAGTTGAAGCATTTTGATATCAATGGTAAACATAATAATCCAAAAAATTTTTATTTTTCATCATAAACTTTGTGCTTTGTAAATGTGAGCCAATTGTAAGTTAAGCACATGAAAATCATATATATGTATGAAAAATGAGTATACCAAGTGAAATCGATACATACATATATAAGAAACAAAATATGAGTATATACAAAATAAGTTCATATTGATACAATTGAAACGATTCAATGATACCAATTGACATAACAATAAGATCAAGTGTATATCTCATAACCTACCACCCTACATATGCTCAAGATAGTGTAGGATCAATAATCAAAGCAACACAAACACTAGAGGGGGGGGTGAATAGTGTTTAAAAAACTGTAAATCAAATTACTTACAGGAAATAAAATAAACACAAGATAAACTCAGAAAATTCAAACGCAAAGACAAGAGAGTTATCCTGGTTCGGTCCTTGTGACCTACATCCAGTCCCCAAGCAAATCGCTTGAGATTTTCCTTTCCCGATTTGTGTACACCCACAACCAATACCTTGTACACCACTTGACAAAAGCCCTTTGCCAAATGTGCACAACTCCTCTTCCACCAAGAGAACAAACACCTTGTACAACTTTCTTCTACTCCAAGAAGACGCCCTTGTACAATGATCTTTTTGAATGATTACAATGATCCTATAAGCCTTGAAATTGAATGTGCTTATGGACAAGGTTTCTTATAGGAGGGATTTCAGAAATCTTCACAATGGACTTTGGAATTTGGTGAAGAAAACTGAAAGAGAACAAGTTTTCAGAAAACAGAATTTTTGGACAGAGTTTAAGGCTGAAAACTTTGGATTTGAATTGGTGTAATAGCCCTAGGACAATACCCCTATTATAGGTGAAATCCATAGGAAGTTAGGGTAGTTATCAGGCCAAATTCAAATTTTGAAACGTTGAAAACACACCAGAATTCACCAACTGCACAGCAGTTACCAACTGCTATTAGTCGACTTGAACAGGAGATTAGTCGACTAGCAGAACAAATTTCCACTGATAGTCGACTACAACAAGGGTTAGTCGACTATGTTTTGACTGATACAGACATTTGGTTTCTGGAAAACTGAATGTAGTCGACTATATAGGACTGTAGTCGACTAGGTAATGTGTTAGTCGACTATAGATATAGGGTAAGTCGACTAAGTTTCATTTCAGACAGAAACAGAGAGTTGGAAAATTTTTGTATAGGTTATTAGTCGACTTGGGAAATTGTATAGTCGACTAGGGTATCTGTTAGTCGACTACATATGGAAGTCAAGTCGACTAACTATCATGACAGAGACCAAACAGAGAGTTGGGTATTGTTTTGGAGTGGTCTAGTCGACTAGGGTTTTTGGAAAGTCGACTATAGTATGGGTAGTCGACTTAAATAAGAGGTCAAGTCGACTTGGAAGGGAATTTTGTGTAAGTATTCAAGGCTTTTCACAATGTTCTAAATTTACACAAAAATATCCAATAATTCCCATAAGCTTCAACTGGCTTCAAGTGAGGTTGAGTAATCATAAATGCTTGTCCATCATCACTTGTCCATCATCAAAATTGTTCAACTTTGTAGGCTTCAACATTCTCAATTTGGTAGCTTCAACATTCTCCCCCTTTTTGATGATGACAACTTGTGTTTACGATAACTCCCCTGCAGCAAAACTCCCCCTACAGTAAATAGGTTATACCAAAAGATATATATAATCAAGTTTGCTCCTACAGAAAGTGTTAAGTGTCCCCTCCCTGCATTGTCATATGTCAGTATCCATATATATTTGATAACACATATGTCATATGTCCTTGTCACAAAATTTCAGATTTTTACATAACAGATTTATGTATATGAAACAGAAACATGAATCAGAATACACATGCAGAACAGATTTTCAACAGATTTATAATATAACACAAAACATAACACATAACACAAAAGTTCTCCCCCTTTGTCATTAACAAAAAGCAGAAAACATACATAAATAGACACTGTTTTCATATGGAAATACATATTAAAAAGAGTCTGAAAACAGAAAAATACATAAAAAAAGGTAAAAACTGCAAAAACAAAAACACGAAGAAATGCCAACGCCATAATCTTCAAAGGTCGGATCCGGGAGGAGGAGGTGGCGGAAAATGTGTCTTGAGGAGGTTCAGAATCTCTGTTTGAGTTGATGCAAATGAATCCATCTGAAGTTGCATATGCTCAAACCGAGTCATCATTAAAAACTGATTTTGAAGCACTTGATTCTGAGTGTCTTGAAGAACTTGTTGTTGGGCATGAAGAGAGGCAATCTCAACAGACAGTGAATTGTAGAATGCATCAGTATAAGAAGGAGGTGGTTGGTTTGGAGGTGGTGGTGTAGAGGAAGAAGGATTTCGAGTGGGACTATGTGGAGGTGAAGATGGTTGTTGTGGAGGAGGAGGAGGAATATCAGTAAGTTTCATACGGTGAATAGCAGCACGATCAAACAGTTCGAATACCTTAATGACACTAGTTTTAGAATCAAGATCAACGCGAAATTTCCGAAATACATGTGTCAAAAAAGCTCCATAAGGAAGGAATGAAGTATGTGACTTAACCATGGTATCAAATACAATTTTGCCCAATTAACATCGAGGCCAGCCATAATTGCATAGACGCAAGTGACTAACTCTCGTGAATAGTAATTGTAGCTTCCAGTTTGGGACAAATATTGTATGCAAGGATACGACCTATGAGACGGGGAATTGGTTTTAACTTGTTGTGGTCATAGGTAATCCTGTCCAGATAGAAAGATATTACTTAAGACTTCCTCATCATCCATGATAATATCATCAAGCAAGAGACCGTGATAAGGAATAGACAAGATACGGCGATTGATTTTGGGGATAATTTAATGTTAATACCTTTAACCAATGAGTAAATATGGACATCGTCCTCATTATCTTCATAGGTTAAATTAGTATAAAACAAGTAAATTAAGAATGGATAGTATCCTTGTCTTGAATCAGTAGAAAACATATGAAACAATCAACAATTTTGCAAATATGAGACAATGTCATAGTGATGAAAATCCTCATATTTAACAAATCTACGGGGAGTATTTCTAAGGAGGAAAGTCTAATGTAATCCTCTTCTAGGGCAGGATTCTTTAGAAATGCCCTAAAATCAACTTGTGAAGATGAACTAGATGGAGTAAACTTAGGTTTCTTTGACCGAGACATGGTGAAAACTGAAATTGAAGCAAGATAATACAAGATAAGAAAGGGAATTGCTGAAATTTAAAAGATTTTACCAAGAACTGGAAGGAAATAGAAGGAATTGGAAGAGGGTTCACTGCTACAGGTGTTCGTCTCCTGCTGCTAAAGTCAACTGGATCTTCGGCTGGAAAGAGAAATGAGAGTGAAAGCTAGGGTTTTGATGAGGGAAATGTTAGAGTGAATGGTTAGGATCAAACCTGGAATGAAATAGACGGTGAGGATTAAAAAAGAGTGTTATTGGATCCTTAACTTAAGAAAATGGGTCGGGTTCGAAGTGAAAAAAACCGAAATCAGAAGACAGATTTTCACAGTATTAGTCGACTTGCAGGTTAGTATTAGTCGACTAATAAATAGACTAGTCGACTAGTCCGTTACTATAGTCGACTAAGTTTTGAAAAATCAGAAAACCAAGTCTCTATTGGTGCACATGAGTCGACTGGGTTACTGCAGGTCGACTAGGTCCTCTATAAGTCGACTAATAAGAAATAGTAAGTCGACTAATAAAGTAAAAAATGCCTTTGAAAAATTCTTAAAAAAATTTTAAAAATCTGAAAAATTGCAAATACCCAAATCTCTTCGAAATTTTATAAAAGTATCTTCTTTCAGAGGCTTTGTGAATATATCTGCAATTTGATTATCAGTTGATATAAAAGTTAAAAGAAATATCACCTTTTAAAGCATGATCACGTAAAAAATGATGTCTAATATCAATATGTTTGGTACGTGAATGATGAACAGGATTTTTAGATAAATTAATAGCACTGGTATTATCACACATAATAGGTGAGTTTGTGATAGTCATGCCATAATCAAGTAAGGTTTGTTTCATCCATATAATTTGTGCACATGCAACACTAGCAGCAATATATTCTGCCTCGGTTGTGGATAATGATACAGAATTTTGCTTTTTACTGAACCATGATACTAGTGAATGTCCCAAAAAGTGACAAGTACCACTAGTACTCTTCCGATCAGATTTACATCCAGCAAATCAGCATCACTATACGATAATAAATCAAATGTGCATGATTTGGATAAAATAAACCATAATTGATTGTGTTATTTAAATATCTAAAAATTCTTTCACTGCTTTAAGATGTGATTCCTTAGGATTTGACTGATATCTAGCACATAAGCATAGACTGAACATAATATCAGGTCTACTTGAAGTAATGTATAGTAAAGAACCAATCATACCTCTATAGAGTTTCTGATCAACATTCTTACCATTTTCATCTTTGTCTAAAAATGTCGTCGTACTCATGGGAGTATTCTTATGACCAGAATTTTCCATGTCAAATCTTTTTAGCAGTTCCTTTGCATACTTGCACTGGGAAATGAAGATTCCATCCTTCATTTGCTTTATTTGCAGCCCGAGAAAGTAAGTAAGTTCGCCCATGTGGCTCATCTCAAATTCACTCTGCATGGTCTTAGAAAATTCTTGACAAAGATTATCGTTAGTAGAACCAAATAAAATATCATCAACATATATCTGAATGATTAAGATATCTTTATTAACATGTTTAATAAAAAGAGTTGTATCTGCTCTTCCCATCTTAAAATCAGAATTAAAAGAAAACTTTTAATCTATCATACCAAGCACGGGGTGCTTGTTTTAAACCATATAAAGCTTTCTTAAGTTTAAAAACATGGTTTGGAAATTTTTCATGTTCAAAACCTGGAGGTGTTCAACATAAACAGTTTCTTTAATAAATCCGTTTAAAAAGGCACTTTTAACATCCATTTGATAAAGTTTGAAATTCATATAGCAAGAAAAAGCAAGTAAAATACAAATAGATTCAAGCCTAGCTAATGGTGCATAAGTTTCATCAAAATCAATACCTTCTTCTTGATTGTATTCTTGTGCTACTAACCTTACTTTGTTCTTAATGACTTCACCTGATTCATCGAGTTTGTTCTTAAAGACCCATCTGGTACTGATGACTGGATGATCAGTAGGACGTTATACAAGATCCCAAACATCATTTCTGACAAATTGGTTCAACTCTTCTTGCATGGTAATGGTCCAAAAATCATCCGCACATGCTTCTTTGATATTCTTTGGTTCAATGAGTGATATGAAGGCAATTTGTGTCATGTAGTTCAACTTGGATCTCGTCTGAACGCCTTGATTTATATCTCCAATAACCAAATCACGTGGATGATTTCTTACTTCAACATATGCTTTCGGTAACTCGGTAGAAGTCTCATCATCCTTAGAAATGTTAGTATCAATATTATCAATAGGAGTATCTATAATATGCTCATCATCATGTGGAGAAGTATTAGAAATAGGCTTAGTCAAGGATTCATCAAATTTAACATGTAATGATTCTTCAATAGTAAATGTTTTCTTATTAAATATTCTATATGCTTTACTTTGAGTAGAGTATCCAACAAAAATACCTTCATTGGATCTAGCATCAAATTTATCTAAAGCATCTTTTGTATTTAAGATAAAGCATTTACATCCAAAAATCTTAAAGTAAGAAACTTTTGGAATCCTATTATAAAACAATTCATAAGATGTTTTATTAAAAAAGGTCGAATAAGCACACGATTCAAAACATAACATGCAGTAGCAGTAGCCTCAGCCCAAAAATATTTTGGTAAATTACTGTCCATAAGCATAGTTCTAGCACATTCTTGCAAAGTCCTATTCTTTCTCTCTACAACACCATTTTGAGGAGATGCTCTAGGAAATGCAAAGTTATGTGTAATACCATACTTATCACAGAAATTTGAAAAAGATTCATTCTCAAATTCTCCTCCATGATCACTTCGAATAGTGACTATGTTTAGAGACTTTTGATTTTGAATTCTTTTACAAAAACTTGCAAATTCATTAAAAGTATCATTTTATTTTTTAGAAAAATGACCCATGAAAAACGTGAATAATCATCAACAATAACAAAAACATATCTACTCTTGTTTAAAGAAGAAACACGAGTAGGACTAAATAAATCCAAATGCAACAATTCCAAAGGTCTATTAGTAGAAACTAAATCTTTAGATTTAAAAGATGATTTAACTTGTTTTCCTAATTGACAAGAATCACAAAAATAATCCTTTTTAAAAGCAATTTTTGGAAGACCTTTAACTAAATCAAATTTAGAAATCTTAGAAATAGTTTTCATATTCAAATGACCAAATCTTTATGCCATAAAAAATAGTCATTATTAGAAGCAAGTAAACATAAATTATCATTAGATGATATGCGTGTTATTGATAACTCATAAATGTTATTGTTACGAAAACCTTTAAATAAAACATCTTTCATATTAGTATCATAAATAAGACATGCATCTTTTTCAAAATAATTTTATAACCCTTATCACATTAATTGACTAATACTTAATAGATTGTGTTTTAAACCACTTACCAAAAGAACATTTTCAATAAGGGGTTTTGAAATATTACAACTATGTCGGTACCAATAACCTTTCCTTTGTTATTGTCTTCAAATATCACTGTACCTCCCTTTTTGATTTGAACGGAAAACAGTAGTTGAATGTGTCCGGTCATGTGTTTGGAACACCCACTATCAAGTATCCACTTTTCTTTAAAAGGTACCTATAAGATAAACAAATTTGTATGGTACCCATCATGATAGGATCCGAAAAAGATTAGCCTTTAGGAACCCAAATCCAATTGGAATTTGGTTTCCACTTGTTAGTATAAACATAATTCTCAGAATTACACACATCATGTATATAAGATGCAATATAAACATTTTTATCAACATTATTAAGATTCTTAGGAACCCATATATATTTGCATCTAATTCTTTTTGAAATAGTATTTCTTTTCACAAAAGAATTATTATTATGAAGATGTGTAGATTTTACAAAATTAGTTTTTGAAAATCCAATACCAACATGAGTAGGTTTATAAATCTTATCTTTTGAAAAACCAAGACCAAAATGATTGTTAGACATCTTTTGAGAAGATAATAAAACATTAAATTCTCTTTCCTTTATTAAACTTTGTTACATTTTTCAAAAGATCTTCATACTTAATTTTGAAACTAGTCATGTCTTTATCTAAAATAGAAATTCTAGAATTTAAAGAAATAGTTTCCTTTTTAAGTAAAGAATTTTCTTTTAAGAAAATTTCATTATCCTTTTTTAAATATGCAATAACTTTTTCAAAATCTTCATTTTGAGAACTTAGAGAAGATGTTTGAGAAATAAAACATGCATTTTCATGAATGAGTCTTTCATTTTCCTTTATTAAGACTTTATTTTTAATCTTTTCATTTTTGAAATTATTAAACAATTCATTAAAAGCTTCTAATAACTCATCATAATCTTGTACCTCGTCTTCTTGGGCCATGAAGCAGATATTGGCGGTTTCCGTTGCTTCTTCTTCGTCAGAGGAAGATGAGTTGCTATCATCCCATGTTACTTGGAAGGCTTTCTTCTTCTTGTTGAACTTATTGAAGTTTTGAAGTGTCCTTTTGATTTCATCAATGGACAATCTTCTTTATGTGGCCTGGTTTGTTACACTTAAAGCAAGTAGGAGTATCATTAGTATCTTTATTCTTTTAAATTTACCTGTTTTAAGAACCTTTTGAACTTTCTTGAAAGCATCGCCATTTCTTCTTCATTGTCATCCGAATTGTCCGTGTCGGAGGATGCATGGAAGGCAAGTACTTTCTTCTTGGAATGTTGTTGTTCGTCCTTCTTTCTTTCTTCTAACTGCACTTCATATGCCATTAGATTACCGATTAGGTTTTCTAATGTCATAGTTGAGAGATCATTCGCCTCTTCAATTGCGGTTGTCTTCTTCTCCCATTCTGGTGTGAGTGCGCGAAGGATCTTACGAACTCTTTCAACTTGGGTGTAGTCCTTTCCAAGAGATGCTAATGAATTGGTAATGTCGGTGAATCTTGTAAACCATTTCGGATATGGTTTCATTCTCCTTCATTTTGAATAACTCAAATCTGTGGACAAGAACAGATATTTTTGATTCCTTAACTTTATTTGTGCCTTCGTGAGTTACCTGAAGAGTATGCCATATTTGATGTGCAGAAGTGGATGTAGACACACGGTTGAACTCTTCTTTGGTTAAGGGCACAGAATAGAGCATTCATCGCTTTGGCGTCAAGGTTTGCGTTCTTCTTTTGATCTTCACTCCAAGCGTTGTAGTTGGTTGTAGGCTTGGTGTATGATGCTTCTACGATGTTCCAAAGGTCGTAGTTGAGTGACTGCAAGTATATCTTCATTCTACACTTCCAATAGTTGTAGTTGGTTCCGTCAAATAGCGGTGGACGCTGTGTAAAATGTCCTTCTTTGAATTGGGATGATGAGAACTCCGTTGCCATCTTTGTTGTTGACTTGTATCCGCCCTGATATCAAATGTAGGATCAGAGCGTGTACTCCGGTTGATGAAGTAGGAATGTAGATGCCGGTTGATGACCCTCGCTCTGATACCAAATGTAGGAATTGGTATGGTTATTGCCTGTTGATGAACTTGGCTCTCCCTGCTCTGATACTAAATGTAGGATCTATAATCAAAGCAACACAACACTAGAGGGGGGTGAATAGTGTTTAAAAAACTGTAAATCAAATTACTTGCAGGAAATAAAATAAACACAAGATAAACTCAGAAAATTCAAACGCAAAGACAAGAGAGTTATCCTGGTTCGGTCCTTGTGACCTACATCCAGTCCCCAAGCAAACCGCTTGAGATTTTCCTTCCTGATTTGTGTACACCCACAACCAATACCTTGTACACCACTTGACAAACGCCCTTTGTCAAATGTGCACAACTCCTCTTCCACCAAGAGAACAAACACCTTGTACAACTTTCTTCTACTCCAAGAAGACGCTCTTGTACAATGATCTTCTTTGAATGATTACAATGATCCTATAAGCCTTGAAATTGAATGTGCTTGTGGACAAGGTTTCTTATAAGAGGGATTTCAGAAATCTTCACAATGGACTTTGGAATTTGGTGAAGAAAACTGAAAGAGAACAAGTTTTCAGAAAACAGAATTTTTTGGACAGAGTTTAAGGCTGAAAACTTTGGATTTGAATTGGTGTAATAGCCCTAGGACAATACCCCTATTTATAGGTGAAATCCATAGGAAGTTAGGGTAGTTATCAGGCCAAATTCAAATTTTGAAATGTTGAAAAACACACCAGAATTCACCAACTGCACAGCAGTTACCAACTGCTATTAGTCGACTTGAACAGGAGATTAGTCGACTAGCAGAACAAAATTTTCACTGATTAGTCGACTACAACAAGGGGTTAGTCGACTATGTTTTGACTGATACAGACATTGATTTCTGGAAAACTGAATGTAGTCGACTATATAGGACTGTTAGTCGACTAGGTAATGTGTTAGTCGACTATAGATATAGGGTAAGTCGACTAAGTTTCATTTCAGACAGAAACAGAGAGTTGGGAAATTTTTGTATAGGTTATTAGTCGACTTGGGAATTGTATAGTCGACTAGGGTATCTGTTAGTCGACTACATATGGAAGTCAAGTCGACTAACTATCATGACAGAGACCAAACAGAGAGTTGGGTTATTGTTTTGGAGTGGTCTAGTCGACTAGGGGTTTTGAAAAGTCGACTATAGTATGGGTAGTCGACTTAAATAAGAGGTCAAGTCGACTTGGAAGGGAATTTTGTGTAAGTATTCAAGGATTTTCACAATATTCTAAATTTACACAAAAATATCCAATAATTCCCATAAGCTTCAACTGGCTTCAAGTGAGGTTGAGTAATCATAAATGCTTGTCCATCATCACTTGTCCATCATCAAAATTGTTCAACTTTGTAGGCTTCAACATTCTCAATTTGGTAGGCTTCAACAGATAGAAGATTTTCAATGAAGCATATAAGGCATAATCGCCCATCCATCCTCCATAGATGGTAGGGGTTTTCAAAAATATATTTGGAATATTTTAGCATTGAAAATCACTACCAAATGAGGAACAATAACTAGTTAAAATAAATTTTTTTTAAAAAAAATAGTTAAAGATCCTTCAAAACATGAAATCAAAGCATATATATTTCATGAATCATACTAAATACATAAAAGTTCAAGCACTCATAGTCCATAAAGCTCAATATTATCTTGAAAAGTAAAAGATGAGTGTTCAAAGGTTATGTAAATAGCAATTTCATGAAAATGGTCATTGAAGCTCAATAAAAAAAATCACAAGTCATATTTTTAACAAAAAACACGAAAAATCATTTTTCATCAAAACACTAATCTTCATGGTATATGTATGATTTATCCAAAGCTAACAATACACATACATATCCCAAACATAAAAGAGTCTATCAAATGTATTTGCATGAAGGCAAGAGACTCACGGTATACATGTATTATTATTAGATTTGAATTAAAAATATATATACACGAAGTAAAACATAGAAATTGGCAAAACAAGTATAAATGGAAGAATCATCAAAACTAGGCTATACATGTGCATATAGTGAGTACAAGTGAACAATGAAGTGCAAACGTATATGAATCAAATGTGGCTCACTACTTGTACATGTATAAATCCAAGTTTTGACAAATACTACATTTAAACAAGTTCACACCACATGAAGCACAATAAATCATAAAACATGAACATGCTATATGATATCAAATGAATAAGCATGTACATAAATAAAATAGGAGTTTAGAAATTATTACCAACTCCAAAGCTCCTAACATGGGTTGTCCCACCAAAGCTCCAAGATAGCGATGCATCTAGATATGTGTCCATCAAGCCCAAGTGCATCCACCATCAAGGCACCAATCCTCTCACGTCTTGTGAGAGCCCTCACCTTCATCAAAAGCAAAAGGTGAGGATTTTGGTACCCATATTTTCTTGGGTCCACGAGGGTTAGTCTTATGTGAGGAACCCAAAAATTTTTATTCTTAGCAAAATTAAAATGATCTAATCTATCATAACAATATTTTGCTAAATGCCCTTTGCGGCCACAATGTGTACATATGTACACCTTAGTATGCTTATGTGTAGGAGTGTGATCATGTTGTGCAACATAAGCAAATGCATGGTTATGATGTGGAGTTTGTTTCTTTGAAAACATTGACTCCAACCTAAAATGATTAAAAGCACAAGAGTTCAAAGATGAACTCAAACCATCCATTTTATTTTTCAAA
Source organism: Agave tequilana (assembly GCA_038442645.1). Taxonomy (NCBI): domain Eukaryota; kingdom Viridiplantae; phylum Streptophyta; class Magnoliopsida; order Asparagales; family Asparagaceae; genus Agave; species Agave tequilana. The sequence continues at coordinate 60,869 of JAVJIF010015256.1, read as the reverse complement.
ATTTTAATCTCATTAGTGTGGCATGAAAAGCATGATGAGATAAAGAATCATTTTTCTTATTTCTTTTAGAAACAATTCCTTTTCTTTTTCAACAAATTTTCTTTTCAAAGAGTTATTTTCTTGCAAAACACTTTCTCTTTGTTTTTTCACCAAAACAATTTTATTTTTCAAAATAGTGTTTCCTTCACATAAATCATTCAATTTAGACATAGGGGAAACATTCTCATTTTTCAAAAACTCATTTTCTTTTTCTAAGCATGCAATGCTAGTTTTAAATGAATCTTGTTCTATATGCATGCAATCAAGTTTCTTTTTCAAATTTATTATCTTTCTTAAGCATGTCATATTTCTCAAGTAATGTTGGCAAAATGAAGTAAGCTCATCATATGACATGTCCTCATCATCTAACTCGGATTCGGTATTTACCTCAAGGGGGTTATCTTCTTGGACCATGTAGCACACATTGGAGGTGTCGCTTCCAACGTCCGAATCGCTCCCCGTATAGTATTGATCATTTTCGCCAAGGGAGAGGAGGGTGTTCCAAACTACAAAAGCCAAATCAAAGTTAGAAACCTAGATAAATAATCATCATTTAGGGTTGACTTTAAAGCATGAAGGGCTTTTGCATTAGCCTCAAAATTCTTACCATCTAAACAATATGCATTATTAGTAGTGGCAAGATATACATGAAAACCTAGGGCTTTGAGGTACAAGGACATCTTCACCTTCCATATATGGATGTTAACAATGTCAAACATGGGTGGTGACATGAAGTCCATGGTGTGTGTACAAAAATATTGTGATTAGCCTAAAAATGAGGATCTTTTACTCTAGGTTGTTAGACCAAATCAAAGTACCAAGCTCTGATACCAATTGAAGGTTCACCTAGAGGGAGGGTGAATAGGTGAAGGCTAATCTAATGGTCACTTAATGATGAATGATGCAAATAATGCGGAAGCTAAAACTAATTACGACCTAATTAAAACTTTTACACTAAACACTATGTATAACACAAGAGTGTTGCCGAATTCCCCGTGAAGGGCTCTGGACAAACTCCTCTAGATTCCCCTTGAATGGGTTGAGGTGCCGCGTTGGCTCTCTTGGTTGAATAAAAGTGTTAGCAACAATCCATGCAAGTATATAACAATATGAGCACAATATATCAAGCATGTAAATGTAAAGACAATAATTGAATGCAAGATATAAAGGGGATAGAGAGAGAGAGAGTGAGCAATCACAAACACAAAGGGTTTGTTTCGAGGTTCGAGTACACTTGCTCTATATCCCCTCCTTCGACACACGAAGGATTTCCACTATGCAAGATCCCACTGGATCTCTCCTCGGTGCCGCAACACCTACAAGCCCTCGGACTCTCTAGTCCCGTACACACCGCAAGCCACCGGCTCGCCGAGGCCGCACCTCAAACAATGAGCTCGCACCCAAACTCAAAACACCGAGTCCACACTGGGCCCTAAACAAACACGAGCACACTTGCTCGTCTCCTCAAAGAATAAGGAAAAGATCTTTGGTGATCACAACACTTTGATCACCTAAAGCACTCTCACTACAACACACCTATCGGATGAATAATCAATGGATAGCTCAAGTGTGGTGTGAGAAAAACAAGGATGTGAAAGTGCAGGAAAACTCAAAGACTTTCTTTTAACACTCTTGATAAAACTTCCCTTTAGATAGGAAATATTTGCTCTCTATTTTGTGGAGAAAACCCTTTTAAAAGACTGGGAAAAACTGGCTCTAAGAGACTCCAAAATCTTGTTACAAAACAATGACAAAACCCCCAATTTATAGGCTGCCAGAAAACTAGCCGTTGGGGCTTTGTCAGAACTGCCGGTCGACCGGTGCGGTCGACCGCCAACGGTCGGATTTCTGACCGTTGGAGCCACGGTCGACCGCCAGGGTCGACCGACCCACTGGAGCTGAGAGTCTAACTCTCTGTCGGTCGACCGGCACGGTCGGCCGAACTTTCCAGAGAGCACTGCTCTCTGGAGCGGTCGACCGGCACGGTCGGCCGTCCTCCAGTACCCAAAGGCGTGCACGTCTGTGCACGTCGGTCAACGGTCCGGTCGGCTGACTCCTGTATTAGTCGACTATTAAAGGTCACTAGTCGACTTATACGAAGCCTGAAACAATTTTCTAGGATTTAAAACTTGGTCTTTTTGGCTTAAATAAAATCCCATAAAATACATAAAAATCTACAAAAATAGTTTTACCAATATACTTTGATATACAAACATGCTTGCACAAAATCAAGGCATGTTATAAAAGATTGGACTATTTTTGTAACTTGGAAATATTTGGCTCATGATAAAAAACTGTATTTTACCAAAACAATATTTTCAAAAACATGTTTTCTAAACTTTGTTTTTCCAAAACATCTTCAAATACAAAAACAAGATATTATAATTCATTTTAAAGCATAGTGTGTATGGATATGATCAACTACACAATCAAGAAGAAATATCTATGTTTTTGACATTAAGCTCTAAATAAGGTTTGGTTGAAAGATAAGTATATGAGAAACACCAAAACCAAAACTATGTTTTTCCAAAATGAAAAATCTTTTCTAAACCAAAAAAAAATCTTTTATGAAAACAATTCTATCAAGAGTGTGTGTGCATGGTATACTTGAGCATTCCACCAACTATCTATCCTTTACATTTTACTCTAAAACAAAAACAAAATCTTATACCTAGACACAAGTCTTCATCTTTTTGAAGTCTTCACTTGAAGGCTTCTCATCTTCTTGACTTGGTCCAAGCTTGATCCAAAAGCTCCTTGGATCACATCATGCTAGCTCCAAATCTTGACATTTTATCCTTTGTTGAGCTATGCACCTACTAAGATCTTGATAATGAATCTGTCATTAATTAAACACAAGATCATTAGTAAACATAACTTCATGAGTTGATCATCATCAAAACTAGGGTGATAGGCCTTTGGGCCAACAGAGATGAATTCCTTTTGATGTAACAATAAATCTCAGGAACTTGCCACTCAAAACCCCAAGAAGGATTTTGTCGGATTCATTTTCAGTCGATGAGCCCGCATTATATCGAACATTGTTCTCAAGTCAAGAAGATGATCATTCTTATCACGACTTTTGACTGCAATATCATTGACATAACATTCTGCCGTCTTTCAGAGGTGGTCGCGGAAAATTGTACTCATTGTACGCTGATAAGTTGCTCCCGCGTTCTTTAATCCAAAGGCATCACGGTATAGCAGTATACCCCAACGGTGTCCGGAATGAAGTATGTTTCTCATCCTCTGGGTACATCTTAATTTTATTATACCCTGAAAAGTCGTCTATGAAAGATATTCTTTCGAATCCGCAGGTATTGTCATTCATGACATCGGTGATGGGCAATGGGAATTCATCTTTGGGGCACGCTGTATTGAGATCGCGGTAATCAATACATATTCGTATTTTTTCATTCTTCTTAAGAACGGGAACAATGTTAGCAACCCAATCTGGATGCAGTTCCTCCGGTATGAAACCACATGCAATAAGTTTATGGACTTCGGCTTCAATAGCTTCCATAATGTTCGGGCGAAATCGTCGTCGTTGTTGTTGCTTCACTGGCTTGGTGTCAGGCTTAATGTTCAGACGATGCATGGCTACTTGCCGGTCAAGTCTGGGCATATCTTCATAATTTCATGCAAAGACATCGATATACTCTTTTATGAGTACTATCAATTCTTCTTTCTCCGTAAGTGATAAGTTTTCACTTATAAAGATGGGTTTAGGGTGATCTTGACTACCCAAGGTAATCTGAATCACCAGGTCTTCAATAGGTGGTTCGCGCTGCTCGAATCGCTTTTCTCACTGGAAATCCAGTTGCTGAGCCCATAGTTCAACCTCGATAGCTTCCGTCGGCTCCAATTGACTCCTTGAAGTCATATTAATGTTGAGATTCTTGAACATCGTTCCCACACTGACGTCTGAGTCCCATTCGGAGGAAGAGGCAGAGCGTGACGGGATTGGTTTGTTGTCTTTGTTCGAACCGATGTAAAAGGTAGAGGTGTAACGTATCCCAACCCCCTACGTGTTTTATCATAGTAATTTGCCGGTTTCCCTTTTGCACAAAATTACGAAGAAAATCACGTCGTCCTTTTTCAAAATTCAGACCATTCCCACACTGCAGGTTCTATCCCATTCTCATCATCATATGCTGTGCTTGTCGTGCATAATAGAAAAATTATGAGGTCTCTGAGTTTAAACTCGAATCTGTGACCATAGACCTTTAAAGTTGGGTTCTACCGAATATTATTGGTGATTGACCCTTTTTGGATGGAAGAACCACTAAAATGGACCCTTCTATACATTCCACAGATGTATTTGATGTGCTTGGTTTATGCAAGGGCATGTGTAGAGAGCTATTCGTGACAGATTCAAACAGTTCGACATTCGCAGGATAATCAAAGGAAATATTGTCATTAATAACCCATTCATCGTCATCCTCAGAATGAATATTACATTGAGGATTATTGAAACATGCTACAATTGATTCACCGACTAAAGTAGCTGGCGTGTCTCCTTCAGACTCTGAATCCGCCTCATTGCCACTGTCATCGTTGTCAGGCAATAGTCTTTTGATGTTTCACTGATTTCCTGATATACGAGAGCATCGGTAAAGTAGTTTTTCACCCTGTTGAACGGTTGTTTCTCAGTGAACACCATTCGTACTGTTGCATTATCTTCAATATATTTGAAGCATTGGTGCAGAGTAGAGGGAACGATCCAGTTAGCATGGATCCAAGGTCGCCCCAGTAACAAGTTGTACGAAGTGTCTGCGTCAATGACGTAACATGTCACTTCTGATTTTAGATTTTCGATTCGGTAACGGAGTCGAATCTTTCTGAGCGGGTGACTATTCCCTGCGTTAAAACCGTATATCGTCGTAGTGGTTGCAGACAACCGATACAGTGGTATGCCAAGGAAGTAGAGGAGCCTTTTGGGGATGATACTGAGTGCAGACCCTGAATCAATGATTGGTCGCTAATGTTGCACATTTAGTATCATATTTTCATACTTATTATAGAATAAAATCTGCATTGTCCTAATTAAATGTTAATTTATTTGCAGGCCATTCCTTAAGGAGAGTGAAGAGAATGAGCCCAAAAGCCCACCAAATTCTGAATTAAATCAGAATTAATTCAAACTCAGTGAATCAGGGCAAAATCAAGAGGTTGAAAACGGTTGAGAAGAATCCTCTCAGAATCGATCGGTTGAAGCAAAAATCAAAGGCCATTTCGTCACAACCCCGGACTCAAACTGAAAATCCAACTGCAGATAAAGCCAGAAAGCGAAACCAGGGAGACTCACCAACAGGGTGTGGCCACCTGGCCACACCCTGGCCGTAGAAACGCGGCTAAAGCCGCATTTCTGCGGCTGTTTGATGGTTGTTGGGGGAGCGTTTGCTCCCCAATCTTCCCGGGATTCTCCTCTTATGGGTTTTGCCTATAAATACTGGTTTCAGCTGAGCAAAATGGGATGACCATGCAGAGATAGGATTTAGTCTAGTTTTCATTTTTTATAGTTTAGGTTTTTCTTTTCTTTTATGTAATTTTAATTTGTATGTAAGCTTAGGTTAGATGAAGATTCATTTAAGTAAGAGTGAGAGGCTTATGTTGAGAGTGACACCGATGTACCCTCCTCCTTTCTTCCATTGTTTCTGCAAGTAATAAAGGTAAATACTTTTTTTTTATGTTCGTCTCTTTACTTTTGTTTTCTTTTTCCTTCTCCTATTTCTACTTCACCTCTTTTGGTTTTGATGAGAATGCAAGTGAATCCAGAAGCATAAGTATAACAACGTTTTTGTGAGTGCCAACGATACTTCATGAAGATGTTCTTCTCCTCAAGATCCGTATCACTTCATTCTTGCTCGGCTTGATGATATAAGGCGAACGGGGACTGAGCGTGATCCTATGACTTATGCGTTGAACGCCTCTGAAGCAAGGTAGAACATGCAAAGGTTCCAGGTAAGTCATCAACCAAACTAGGTAAGTATTTCTTTAACATTCTTTCTTTTCTTTTATTTCTTTAGTATAGATCACCACATCTTCCAAATCTTTTTCTCTCTTTTCCAATTCATTTGTACATAGTCGTTTTCTGATTTTATCCACCTTCTCATTCTACCGTTTTCTTTCTAACTTTAACATAACTCGTTTTCATTTTATTTCTTTAAACAAAGAAGAACTTTCGTTTGTCTTCATAAAGATTTCAATAAAAAAATCTTGAACGCTTCTATCGCAAACCCTCCTTGTGGATCACGACCCGCATAGCCACTTGCTATCGCGGTTAGAATTGAGCACTTGCACATGTTTATTCCTAAATCTGAAATTCTTTATTTTTTGTGCAGGTAAAGCTTCAATCAATCAACCTGTACCCTTTAATGCACGTCGAACCGATGTATCCGGTATAGTATAAAGGTCGATCATGTTTGTTATCCTCGAGGAGCATGTCCTCAGCTGTGAAAGTAATAGCAGGTACTTTCAACTGTAAGTGATGACATTCGGGACACGGGGGTTGAGTGTCATCACTAGGGGCTTCTGGCATATGTGTCAGAAATGATTCTGAATTAGCCAGTGCTTCTCTTGTCTCCTTCGAGAGGCAAAGCAGCTCGTGTATGGTGATACGAGCGGGGATATTGGCCAGTTGGGCCAATATGTCAAAGTGAAAAGGGATGTTAAGCCCTGGACCTGACGGTTTCTTTAGGACATGGTCAAACCGGACTTCTTTCTACTTTTCTTTTCTCGTTGTCGGGACCAGAGCTGGTATGGGTACTTGTACTGACGTCGTTTGCTGTTGTGTCTTGTCAGTAATTATCTCATATTATTTTAAGTATGATTTTTCGGATCGAGTGCCTATCGGCTGAGGTACATCAGCTTGCGCTGTGCAAGATGCCTTTCCCCTCAGAATCACTAAGAGAAGTTGAGGTCACATTGCCATCATCTGGTAAGACAGAGATAACTTTACAAGATTTGCCCTTTGACTTGGATTTCTTCGAATCTCATTGTTTGTCTTGGGCAAGGTCTGGTGTATCCACATGATTTTTCCTGTTTTTAATGTCAAGGGGACGAGACCCTTAGTCTCCTGATATTTAGCTGAAGGATCGTTTATTTCCAGCCGTGCTTCAGGGACTGGGAAAGACCAATCAGGAACTGTGACTTTTGGGGTCTTGCCAAACTCGAGGGTCACCATGTTTGCAGCGAATTTCTTTTGTTCCGACTTTAACGTCAAAACCCCGGCATCGACAAAGCCTGAATTTTGTCCTTTAGGACAAAGCACTTGTTAGTAGGATGATGGACCATCCTATGAAAAAGGCAATAGTGGGATCATTTGTGCGTCCCACTTCATTAGGGCGTCGAGCCTCTGGCAGTTTCAATTTATTTCCTTTGTGGAGTAAATAGAATAATGTAACCACTTGCTCGTCTTTGAAGGAGTATTGTTTCGGAGAAAACTTAAACTTCTGATTATTGGCGCCACTCTTCTTTGCCTTTGGATGAACATCCCTGACAGTTCGACGGACATTGTCTCTTTCCCTTTGGCTTAGGAAGACTGTGCCATGTCATCGCACCCCTTATTATTCATACCCCACTTGCCTTTAGGGGTAGATGGTTTGAACTTTTTAGCCGACTTTTCGGCTATCTCAGCTGTTCGACTAGCTCCTTCCAGTTATGGAATTTGACAGCTCCCATACGAATCTCCACTTGGTCCAGGAAGTTATGCCTACATGTTTGCAAGAGCACGGTAATGGCATCCCTACTGGGCACGTCAGAGATAGATTTCTGAACCGCTCAATGTAATCACAGACAGATTCTCCTTTCCTCTGTACAGTGGAGAGGAGTTTATCCATGGTTTCCTCGGTGTCGTCCTCGTAAAAACAAGGAAGAAATCGAGTCTCTAAGTCATCCAGGAGTTGATAGAGCCTGGCGAAAGGCTTCAGAACCAGTCAAATGCTACCCCCTTCATGGTGCCAATGAATAGTCTGGCCATAATAGCATCGTTACCTACTCATAACTGGATTCCTCAGACCATTGGAATAATCTTCTCATTGGTTCTGGTAATGTTACTCCAGTTGAGGAGGATGACTGCTCATAACTGTAGGGTATTGCAACCCTAGATCTGGTACTTCGGAACACACCTTCTTCTTCTACCAAGACTTGGCCTAAGCCAGGGCTATAGTCTGGGTCTGGAGAACTAAAGGAATGGGAGTTAGCGCCACGTGGCGCTCGTCTACCCCTATGCGGTTCACATCACCTTCCGATCATGTTGTCGGATGCAGAGGGCAGATTGGTAGATTTTGTGACATACTCCTTTTGTGATGCTTTATAGGAGATCGCACCGATAGTCGATTAAAAACTGACTGTCAGTTTGGAAGAGTGGCGGGGACTGGTCCCAGTCGGCAATGGACTGAATGGACCGTCACCATCTGACATCTCACTTGTTCACAACAAGAGGTAAAAGTTCGGAGTAGTTTCAACTTCCGTTTGTTTGTTAAGAACTCTCGTAGGTCGGATTTAACCGAGCTTAAGCGACTCAGTGCAGAGACTCGGGCGGATCGCGCATTGATCTGTTCAGGTGTCTTTGACATCACCTTTTTGCTCATAGCTTTATGAGGGGCAGACTTAGCATCCGTAGGCCTTGGAAGCGAAGCACGGGACAATGCCCCATTCTTTTTATCACCGCAGAGGCAATTGGCACTAGATAGTGCTTTAGTTCTAGCTTCATGGCTGAGAACTTTGATAGCACCTTAGGCGCTAAGCTGCATAAGCATCGTTATCAGCACCCAGGGATGATCCCTTAGCTTCACTTCGAGGAGCGAACTTGACGCTTGAAGATTTTGAGAGCGAAGCATACTATGGTGCTTTGTTCGCAGCTTTGTTGCAAAGGTGTTTAGCACTGCTAACTGTTGCAGGTCCAGCCTTAGTGCTGAGAACTTCGCTCGCAGACTGAGATACTAGCGCCGAGTTAGTCATGCCATCTGAAACTTCACTTGGGAGAACGAGGTTGACGCAAGGAGTTACTGCTCCTAGATTAGGCGAGGGCGGAGTCGCCAATCTAGCCTCGCGACTAATAACCTCGGCGAAGCTGCCAAACTGGACAGGCATTTTGCCTTTGTCTTCGCGTGATAGGCGAAGTTGCGGTGTAGCTGCGCCTGAAGCTTCACACGGAGCTTTCTGCTTTGGCCTCCACATCTGCTTGGGAAGTGAATTTTTAGGTTCGCAGGGAACCTGGTTAGCCTTGTTTAAGGCACCTATAGCCTCAGTGGAGGCTGAGAAGAGTTGGGAAGAGGTTCTTCCAGCTACGTGCCCGGCTAGGGCTGGCTTCTGCTCTGAAGCCTTGGCTGCGGAGATCTTTCTGTGCTTCCGAGTGTAGAGCACTGGATTACTCTCCGAGAGCAATTCTTCGAATTTTTCTTGATCGAAATGAATGACCAAGTTTTCGAACATAACGGGCTCAATGCTCTGATCGTCTCATTGTGACACTTGATTCTCAGCAGTGGAGAATACAGTCCCAGCGGAGTCGCCATCTTCTTTTCCATTAATTTGCGTAAGGAAAACTTACAAAAGAGAATGGAGGAGCGAAACTACAAGTAATAGGGATTGAAATTACAAGTAGATCTCCCTGAGATTTCTGGAAAAATTTGCCGGTAGAAATTTGATCAGCGCGCGATCACTTTATCCTTTTGACGATGCAATCGATTAGGTGGTCGAACTGTCTCCTAATAGGACTCCCTTCTCGCTTGATTTGGGGAATCAGAGAATAGAAGATCAGTAGAGCCCTTTTGCTAGGAATTCTGCTCTTTTGAGTCAATCTTTCCTCTCTGTCCATGCGTCCTCTCTTTTTCTTTCTTTTGTTTCGTGTCTCCCCCCCGTTTGCCATCAGCAAGGGGCCTATTTATAGCCAATGTGGGGTGTAACCATCCCCTTGAATTCAGCGGGGCTGAATCAGCCATCAGCTTCGCTCGAGTCTCACATATGACCTTGCCGCGAAGCTCTTTGAGAGCATCTAAGGAAGCTAGAGGGCTTGTGGGAACGTCCTCCTGCCGTTATAGCTGAATTGTCTCCACTTAATGTGCGACGAAGTGGGCGGGTGTAACCACCCACTTAAAGTGGCGTTAATCCCACTAAATAGTGGAGTTCACCTATTAATCCCTCGTGGGATTTTGAAACGGTCAATTTGATGACCTGGGAAAGCCTATTGCGGAGCTAGATCATGCGGAGCTAGATCCTGCGAAGCTGAATCCTGCGGAACTAGCTTATGCGAAGTTAGCTCATGCTAAACTAAGACTTAGCTCATAGTTTCAGGCGAAGTTATATTCAGAGCCTTGTGCGAAGCTGAGACTCAGCTCATAGCGGGGTTATAAGGCTCCTGGCGCGAAGCTCCCAAATCAGCCCTTGGTGGGGCTAAATGGAAAGTTTCAGGCGAAGCTAATAGTTGGCCTCAAAGCGAGGCTACCAACCAAGCTCAAGAGAAGCTGTTAGTTCCATGCGGAGCTATATGAAGCTTATCTTGAGGTTATGCCCAGGCTATGTATTGAGCTAGCTTAGCGTCTTAGGCCTGCTTGGGTTTCTTCAAAGGCAACTTTGGCTTACTATCTGCTTTACTGGATTAGTAATGTCCATGTTGCTGCCTTATCTCTGGTCATCAGCTTGTCTTCGACTTATCTTTTGTAGATGCTGATAAGTTAGACGTCGTTCAGACCGGTTGAAGATGAATGCGGGAGTCCTGTGTTTTTCGAGTGTCAACAATTGGCTCTTGCAAGAGCAAGGCCTTATAGATGCTATTAGATTCATGTGGATTATCAAGTGGTTAACTAGTTAGTTGTTAGTAGTTAGATTGCCATGAGAAGAAAAACTAGTTAAGCATCATGTAGAAGATGGAGAAGATTACAATGAAAAAGAAAGGAGACACCTCTATATAGATTGTCACCATTTAGTACATCAATATCTCTTTATCTCTCTCTGAATCAACTCAACCCTACTATAAGATCTAAAAATAAAATGGAAATACTAAATAAAAGAAGAAGAAAATCCTACTCTACAACTAGAAGAGAGAAAACCTAGCACACAGCTCTCCTTTTCGATTCTGGTCCAAGAATGCAGTATTTGTAGGCAAAAGAAGCATTTAGAAGGCGAGACGAGGCCACGCATCGAAAATCGACGCGTGGGCCCACCCTAGGGCCGCGAAAACGCGGCAGTGGGCCACGAAAACGCGGCTTTTGCCACGTTTTCGCGACAATACAAGGGACCCAAGTCCTTGGTTTTGGTCCGTGGTTTCCAGCTGCGAGAAACTTCTAATTATATCTGGTTTTTGGTGAATTGGATCCGGGTTTCTTTACATTCGTCCCCAATTTCTGCATCCAATATTTCTTCTAAAAGCTCTCTAGCTTGGTCTCTGAGTAATGAGATTTAATTACCCGAAAATTAGGTTTAATTAAGCTCTTATTCTGACTTTACCCTTGAACTCTTAATTATCTGCAAAATAGGCCAAAACACGATTCAAAAGCGTTATTTTATTCATAAATTGGTAGGAAAATACGAATTAATGATGCAAAATCGTAGACTAATCAGTTGTACCCTTAGTTAAGGCCACTTTTATACAGGTACTGGCGAGGATGTGACCGCATATGTTTAGTTATTTTTTCTTAATCAGATTATCCCCTCAACGTACCAACCCCATGCGGACGTACTCCAATTGTTCCCTGAAGGAAAGTGGCAACGTATATGATGTTTTAAATTCTTCAATGCTTGAAACCTATACTGCATCTATCATTTTTTATCTATGTATCATCGTATGCTTGCATGCGTATTTTAACTGCTACACTCATTCTCCGATCTACATGCCCGGAGATGGATTAACCCCACTCGGAGGTGACTACAGATCATCCTACAAAACACTCTGATCACTCGAGATCTGATCTCTGCTGCATAGATTTTTTCCTCTCAGAGTCCTGACAACATAGCTCCGTAGCTGGGATATCCCCCACTAGGAAGCGACATCGAGCCAAACTCCGTTGCAGGGATTTCACCTCTCGGAGGACTCTGTAGCTAGGATTTTTCCTACTCGGAGGCAAAACTTGCAGTGCCCTGTAGGATAGACACCACTCGGGAATCGCATGCCGAACCATTCCAAACAAAATAGCATTCCAAACATCTCAGAGCCAAAGCAATTTCCGAGCAGACACCAAATTCCAAACAAAACAGTCACTAGACTATCCAAGAAAGATCCAAACAATACTTCCATTTCAATTTACTATTTTATTATAAAGTTTTTCTATTACATCCATCCAAATACAAGCTTCATTACATCTAATAAGAGTAGTACAATATCTATTACATATTCGTGTCTTTCTTTGAAAGGAAAAATAGATACGCTTTCTGCAACAATGTCCACGACAACATCCAAAAGATGACCCCGAAACAAACAATCCACCACTCCTGGGAGGGCAATGATGCCAAGAACTCCCAGGAAAATGTCAATACTGAAGATCACTCTCGGACTGCAGACTGAAGCCTGCAAGACAGTGATGATACCAATGCCATGCCCCATGACTCCGAAGATGATCTTGGAGCAGAGGCAGACGAAGCGACTCTTCAGTAGAGATCCCGAGGAATCCCCCATACCTCCATCTAGTTGCCTACCGACAAAGCAATGACATTCTATATGAGTGCAGATGACCAGACCAAAGGATTGGAACCATCATCAAGCATGCCTAGCGCTCCCCCGCATACACGCTACAAGGAAAGAGAGGTGCCGAGCCCCAACTCTAGCCCAACCCAACCTGATCAAAGACCATACAGACAGACCAGGCAGAAGCAAGATCCCTACTTATCCTTCCTGACAGCCGGGCCTCATCGTGAAAACTGACATTCCTTGATGAGCCCATCACGAAAACTGACATTCCCCGACAACTGAACCCCTAAACATCAGGAGCGCAACAGCCGTCTCCATCCTCTCTCTCTCTCTCTCTCCTCTTCCTCCACCTGACGAAGAAGAAGGAAGACATCACAGTCTACCGAATGAGAATTTTAAAAGCAAGAAGTTTTTAGAAGATGAGTAGATCTTCCCTCACAAATCTGCCTTATTTATAAATGGGAAGAAATCCCAAGCGTTTCCCATTCAAAATTTCAACCCTAAGAAACCAGTCCATGTCCCGAGATTTTCGGTGTGATAATATCTTCAAAGATACCTAGAGTCACTACCGCACGATCTCACCCATTAAATGACTAGGAGATTCAAAAAGAAGCCAGCCTGGAGGCCAACTGTAGACGCATTGTAATGAGCCGGATCTAAATTTGGAGCTTCCAGAAGAGTTCAATGCACTCAAATGCTTATATCGACTTCACTCTTCTGATTCTCCTTCACAACTCCGGCAATCACAAGGGCGAGGGACATCTGTAGTGGTCAAGATCTAGTTAATCTCAGGGATCGCGACATGTGTCCCACCACACCAGAGGTACCTCAAGCAGACAACAGACCTAAAATGCCAAGCAGCTTACATGCACCTCTGAGGAGAGAGAGTCTCGGGCCCAATGATTGTGGAAAGAGGATAGTGTGGTATATTGCACAGATATTCAATGAAAGAGAGAAGGTTTAGAGTCAACCTTAGGTGCTTGATTACTCCACAATGTATTCAATGTTTAATGTATCCTTTCCAAATCACCGTAGTAGCAGTGGCTATACGGGTCGAATCCTCAGGGAGAGCTCACGATGGAAGCTTTACGGTTCGTTGTGAAGATAGAAAACGAAGGTTCTTCTTTGCTTTAAAAGAATATAAAAGACATGGAAAAAGAAATAAAAGACTTGGTGGGTTTGTGCATGATGGAAAATGAAAAGAAATCGAAGAAGAGATTTGCTTTGGAATTAAACTAAAGGAAAGAAAACTTTATAAAAGATTTAAGAATGGAGAAAACCATGACTAGATAACCTTACTAATTTGCTAAACTTACTAAACTCTGTGATGATGATGCGTGCCTCATGTTGATTCATCGGCATATGTTTGTCTTGCGTGTTGGTCTAGTTGCTTTCCCACTTGGATGACGGGTGATCATTCTTGGACTTGTCTTGTAGCCTCATAGATGTCATAGGCCTACAAGATAGACTTTCAATGGTGGAATCAAAGAGCGACACTCAAGGGATGCTAAGGAAGAAGATACAACATTCATTAATGGAAGTAAAGAAGTTGTACAACAAATAGCATATGGTTGGTGATCCATCTCCATGTTCCATCAAGGCACTTGTTTTAAAGACAAGGCTCTAAATGAGGCACACATGAATCTATGAAATTATAACAAGAACTTGCCAAGCATGAAAGTAACCCATCGGGGATGAAAAAGACTCAACAACTTGCAAGATGAAAGATTAGCAATCACCCAAGAGTTAGTAGTTAGCAAAGTTAGTGGTTAGCTAGTCATGTTAGAAGAAGTTAGCTAGCCATAAGAAAAGAAAAGCAATGCATGAATAAAAGTGCAATGAAAGTAAAGCTTGAATTAAAGAAAGCAAGTGAATACTAGAAAATGCAATAGAAGAGAAAAGAGAATGGATTAATCCTTGCTTCACAAGTTGTCATTCCTTGGTTTACACAAGCTTTCTCTCTCTTACAATCTCTCTCTTTGCAGAATTTCTAGGGAGGAAGAAGAAGACCTAGAGCACTAAAAATCCTAGAGAAAAACCTACAAAATACAAGCTCTATCCTCTAATCTCTCCTCTGTCTTCTTCTCTTTGCGAAGGCCTTGGTGGTGTATTTATAGCCTCAGAGAGAAGTCTCTAGTACCTGGGTTGTTGGAGAAAATCCCGGGCTCAACAGCCTTGTAACTGCTGCAGATCTGCGGCATTTGCTGTGGATATGCGGCAGTTACAAGGCCGTTGGGGCCGAGATTTCTGTTGCGCGTATCTCGTAGGTTGTTAGCCACATGGTCCTTCTGGAAGTTTGAATTGGCGCGTGGATTTCTCCAGATCCTGGCCTCAACTTTTGGGCTCTCTTTTGGGCTTTGATTTATTTTCCTTTAATTTTTGATAATTAAAGGGATTTTGGGCCTTTTCTCAATTAGAATATGGACCTGCAAAAATAGAGAGAAAAGGATTAAAAATCACATTTTTATTTGGAATATGCATGGTATGGATGTGGTAAAATATGCAAAAATGAATAACAATCACACCCCCATACCTAGCTTTTTCTCGTCCTCGAGCAAAAAAGAAAGAAAAAGAAAATCCTAACTAGATTATTACACCACTTTCGTAGGTGACACGATTGCACTGAGCACGTGCAACAAGCCGTTAAACCTCTAGGTTACCCTAGAGGAGGAGTGTTGTCTCCTGAGGGTTTTCAGCGGATTGCACCCACAAAATCCATAAAGAAAGAAGACAAATGTTAGTGTTTGAAAATTCATTTTGAAAGAGAGACATGTTTTCGAACTATTTTTGCAAAAATATAAGTGATCTAAGGTCATAAGTCCACCTATAATCATTCTTCCTTAAACTTAGTCTCCATGCAGGATCTTGTCTTCAATTAAGGTAAGAATTCAAAATTGGATTGAATATTTTATCTTTCATAAAACCTAGATAGTATGCACATTGTGATAGTGAAAATTTCTGGAATTTCAACTCTAACCATCAAGCCATTTATTTATATATACTTTCTTTTTTTTTCTTCCCTTAGTTTAGGCTTTCTAGTTTACCCATGTAACGAGCCTATAACCGATGACTCCCAAACCAGATGGTCTTAGGGCACCAGATGAGAAAACATCCCTCGGGTTTAAGGTCTCAAGTAAATAAGGCCACAAAACTAAAGGGGATTATTTATTTCCTTTACCACCGTTAGGCGTGAATAATCATGCTTCTTGAGGCACAATTATCCAGCTTAATAAGTGATATTTTATTATATATTTTTTCTTTTTTTTCTTTTTTTAATGGCCTTTTTGGTCTTTGTTTCCATCCCAAAAATGTGTAAGTGTGAAGTGCATACTATCTAAGGCAAAAAATTCAAGATAAAAATATCTCCCCAATTTTTCTTACTTAGCCTATAATTTTAAACAATATCCATTATTTCAACTAGGTTTAAGATGTCATAATTAAGGCTTTCTTAATTTCTAAGATCATCTTAATTTTCTTAAAAATAGATCAAAACATTTGTCTCTTATTTCAAAAAGTTTTTTTTTTATTTTTTAAAAGAAGTGTAAAAGAAAGAAAATCTAAAAACTTTATGTTAGTAAACCCTCCCCCACACTTATCTCATGCATTGTCCTCAATGCATCGTGATATATGTATGCATGAAACAAATAGAGAGGGACGGAAAAATTACCTCAAGGTGGTGGTTCCGGTGGCGGCCTGATTGGTCCACGAAATGTGACCCAATCAACTTTGCTTTGGGTTCGGAGGAACCCACCAGAAATATCATGAATATAACCCACTAAAAATATAAATCCATGAAGGATCTTTATTAAGTATTTAACCCCATCTAATTTCCATTTTCCATAACTAATTTCAGAGTCAAATTTGTCAACCACCTCGTTCCAGAATGGTGTATGAAATGATAGAACGGTTGACTTGGACTCAGGAAGGACAGGAACTAATACCGACTCAGGAAGGTGACTTAAGTCAAGTAAAGGTTCAGGAGTCGAAATGAGTTCAGGAATTGGGTCCAAGTCAAGAAGTTGAAACTCCAGTCCACATGTATTTTCCAACAATGGAATGTGACCTAATATGGGTGATTCCAGTTCAAGAATGATAGGTGGAGGAATCAGAACTGACTCTAAAATATTACTCAAGTTTGGTGACAAAACAGGAGTCAATATTGATTCAGAAAGTTGAACTGGATCACAGATGTGAGAATCTAGGTCACATATCTCTTTACTTCCAATATTAAGGAATTCCAGCTCCTCTCCATACAACTCTTCAAAACTCAGGTCAAAATTTAAACTTGCCAATTTGTCAATAGTATCTTCAGAAGTGTATAATTGGTCAAGTTCAATATGATCCTCAAAGATGGGTGATTCAACTTCATTATGAATTGGGGCAGGATCCAATGTCGACTCTGGGAAAAGATTGAAGTCAGGTAAAGACACCGGAGTCATTATTGAATCAGGAAGAAGAATTGAATCACTAAATTGGGGTTCAAGATCATATTCATTTTCAAGTTCTATTTCAGGAAAAGGAAAACTTGCCAAAATGTCAATGGAATTTGAAGTTTGGACAAGTTCAAATGAGCGTGCTGAAATAGAATCTTGATTTCCAAAACAACATGACTCTTTGGCTCTGACAGAATGGTTAGTGACATTAGAAATAGTCGAACGATAAGAACGGAGACTTTCGACCATTATATCTATGTCACGATTATGAGCATTTTGATCCTGAGTCATGTCTTCAAGCATCTTTACATAATTGATAGGTTCATCATTTTGTTGCAAAGATGAAGTATTGTTTTGGAACTGGTGGTGAAATTGTGAGTCCATAGGATTTGGTGATTTTTGTTGGACTCACGCATACTCATTTCCAAAATTGATGGTGTTCTGTTTTGGACTGGTGGAATTGAGTGTGTCTTGAAAATATTGTGGACTGGGTGGAGAAGGAGGACAAGGTGGTTGGAAATTATGCTCGGGGTAGGTGAATCCCCACTGACTCGGTGAAGAGTTGAAATAATTATAGAAATTATAGTTATTAGATGGGGGGTATGGGTCATATTGATTCGGATAAGACCAATCCGGCACACTAGGTTGGTCAAAGTTATGATATGCCGGGTTGGTAATATCCGAAAATGAAGTCGGTGTGTAATATGGATTATTATTGAAGTTGGAAAAATTGTTATTATAAGCCATATCACACAATGAAATACAAACAAAAAGAAACAAACAAATAAACAAACAAAAAAGAAAAAAATTCTAACCTAAGTTAGGGTAGACCTATGACCTAGACAACTCCTAACTGATTAGACCGTCCACGGGAGGTTTAGTGTAGACTTTGACCACAAGCTAATCAGCCAGGTCAGGGCAAGGTTGTTGGGAGGTTTTCCGTCAGAGACGTTCCTTAATTAAATAACCACCAACCTTCGGGTTTTCGGCCCTCAATCCCTTTCCTAGACACTGATTTTGCAAGAGTCAAATTCCAACACTTTTCCCCCTTAGGATAATCTCCTAAGTGAGTCCGAGATGTCCCTAGGGCAAACGTCTATTTTTATTTTAAATTAGGCTTAGGTTAGTGAGTGCTGGGATGGTGGTTTTTGGGCTAAGGAAAGGGTAATGAAATCCCCCACCTTATCTTATTTATGGGTTAGTGCCCTTAAAATCGGATTGTGCAAGTGTACAAGATATATAACTAGGATTCACTCAAAGTATGAAAATCTAGCAAGAGATGATTCCTAGTCTATATGCAATGCAAAACGTACCTTACTCCAGCACTCTTCAACATTAAAAGTAAATGAATTGAAAAGACACGTGCCTAGAAATGCAAATGTCTAATCAATTTTTAATGTTTCAACCACTTTTTACTGTTGATTATTAGCAGATATAAGGTGAAGCATACAAGAATTTAAGTATTGCAGAAGCTGTATTTTGCAGAGCAAGCAACCCTGCAGAAATTTGGTCAGTAGTTCACTCCTCCTTGCCGCAAATCTGCGGCTTTTGCCGTGGAATTGCGGCAATTCAGAGGACTTCTGGTTTCTGCTTTCAAGAGCAGAAGCCCAGAGCCACTTATATGTTACTACAATGCAAATTTTCCTATTTCTTCACCTGTAACCTGCAACAGAAAAGAAAATTCGTTTAGTTTTTCACTTGAAATCAAAAACCGTTGCTCTCCCCGGCAACGACGCCAAAAATTTTGATTGGGGGAAAGGGATAGTGTGGTAGATTGCACAGATATTCAATGAAAGAGAGAAGGTTTAGAGTCAACCTTAGGTGCTTGATTACTCCACAATATATTCAATGTTTAATGTATCCTTTCCAAATCACCGTAGTAGCAGTGGCTATACGGGTCAAATCCTCAGGGAGAGCTCACGATGGAAGCTTTACGGTTCGTTGTGAAGATAGAAAACGAAGGTTCTTCTTTGCTTTAAAAGAATATAAAAGACATGGAAAAAGAAATAAAAGACTTGGTGGGTTTGTGCATGATGGAAAATGAAAAGAAATCGAAGAAGAGATTTGCTTTGGAATTAAACTAAAGGAAAGAAAACTTTATAAAAGATTTAAGAATGGAGAAAACCATGACTAGCTAACCTTACTAATTTGCTAAACTTACTAAACTCCGTGATGATGATGCGTGCCTCATGTTGATTCATCGGCATATGTTTGTCTTGCGTGTTGGTCTAGTTGCTTTCCCACTTGGATGACAGGTGATCATTCTTGGACTTGTCTTGTAGCCTCATAGATGTCATAGGCCTACAAGATAGACTTTCAATGGTGGAATCAAAGAGCGACACTCAAGGGATGCTAAGGAAGAAGATACAACATTCATTAATGGAAGTAAAGAAGTTGTACAACAAATAGCATATGGTTGGTGATCCATCTCCATATTCCATCAAGGCACTTGTTCTAAAGACAAGGCTCTAAATGAGGCACACATGAATCATATGGAATTACAACAAGAACTTGCCAAGCATGAAAGTAACCCATCGGGGATGAAAAAGACTCAACAACTTGCAAGATGAAAGATTAGCAATCACCCAAGAGTTAGTAGTTAGTAAAGTTAGTGGTTAGCTAGTCATGTTAGAAGAAGTTAGCTAGCCATAAGAAAAGAAAAGCAATGCATGAATAAAAGTGCAATGAAAGTAAAGCTTGAATTAAAGAAAGCAAGTGAATACTAGAAAATGCAATAGAAGAGAAAAGAGAATGGATTAATCCTTACTTCACAAGTTGTCACTCCTTGGTTTACACAAGCTTTCTCTCTCTTACAATCTCTCTCTTTGCAGAATTTCTAGGGAGGAAGAAGAAGACCTAGAGCACTAAAAATCCTAGAGAAAAACCTACAAAATACAAGCTCTATCCTCTAATCTCTCCTCTGTCTTCTTCTCTTTGTGAAGGCCCTGGTGGTGTATTTATAGCCTCAGAGAGAAGTCTCTAGTACCTGGGTTGTTGGAGAAAATCCCGGGCTCAACAGCCTTGTAACTGCCGCAGATCTGCGGTATTTGCTGTGGATATGCGGCAGTTACAAGGCCGTTGGGGCTGAGATTTCTGTTGCGCGTATCTCGTAGGTTGTTAGCCACGTGGTCCTTCTGGAAGTTTGAATTGGCGCGTGGATTTCTCTAGATCCTGGCCTCAACTTTTGGGCTCTCTTTTGGGCTTTGATTTATTTTCCTTTAATTTTGATAATTAAAGGGATTTTGGGCCTTTTCTCAATTAGAATATGGACCTGCAAAAATAGAGAGAAAAGGATTAAAAATCACATTTTATTTGCAATATGCATGGTATGGATGTGGTAAAATATGCAAAAATGAATAACAATCACCCAACCCGAGACAGTCCCAGCTCAAAGGAGAGGACCCCAGGTCCTTTCTTACCCGACATCCATGACTACAAGACTTACCCGACTTCTACTGGACACAACTCAACAGCAGGGTTTTCGGATCGCAAGAACAGTTATACCTGCCACGAAATCCCCCGTTTTAAATACCCTCTATCCTTGCAGGGACAATTATAGATAGTGATAGATATCTCGGCATGTCAATCCCAACAATAAAGCACATCGATTTAAACGGACATGGAAGGATATTAATCGCGGATCATGAATCATGGAGAAAGATCCGCACCATCAGTTATATCACAAACAAATTACTTATAGGCCAGGACTTCCCACGAAAGGAAAAGGACCAAGACTTCTTCACAAGGATCAGTCACCAAAAGAAAAGAAAAAGAAAAAGAGAGAATGTAATGGGAAAACCCTCTTTTAACACACAGAAAAATATAGTGAATCATTCCTCTCTCTTCTCCCTGTGGTTTTTCCCATTTTGGGTTTCCACGTAAGAATCTCTGTCTACATCTATTTGCTGATTGGATCTTTACATTCTGTATCATTCTAGGCAGACCTTTTTTTGCTTGTGGTGTGAGATTGACCGTTCGATCAATCGCATAAAAAAAATCCCCGCTATTACTCCATATTCGGACATTACCCTCATTAATAAAATAGACATTTCAGTTTTTCTAACCAATTTAACAGGCACTATCTTACATCCCTCGTTTCATGTTCCTTTTTACCTAGGCCAGTCGAACTTTGGAGATTATCATAGTTCTCAAAAGTAATAGTATTGAAACACCAATTCTTAATTCCAATTGCTAAATCATGAGAGAAAATTTTTAGCACCTTGGATCATGTCAATCAAAATTCAAGTGCGAAAGTTACAAGGTAATTTGATAGATTTTGGGACTTGTCTGCAAGCTACAAAGGTTGACTTGCCACATTTACAAGTAGGGATGATTATAAGTGTAATTCTTTTGTATTTTTTCTTCTCTCAGTATGTATCCCGATTACTTAAAAACACCAATCATGTCAAAGTCCATGATTAAAATAAATATGAGTTAACTAAACCTAATCCAAGTCTCGGGAACTAGTATTATTGCATAAGAGTGCATCCAAACACTAAGTAAATATAAGCCATATATCTTTGCTCTATTGCCTTCACAGGACTCTGCCGTACTGCAGTTCATGTTTCTCCTCAATTTTTAAAACCCAAAAAAAAATAAATGGAAAAATAATTTCTTTTCAAATACCAAAATTCTTGATTCAAATAACCATGTCTACTCTTATATTTGTAGAAATCCAGAATTTTCTTCGGCTAGTAATTTATTTCTTATTGTAGAGGTAAATTCCTCGGGAAAATTTATCTACACTGAATTGTAAGCGGAAAAGTAGAACAACGCAAACACTAGGGATTTACGTGAAAAACTCGCAGAGGGAAAAAACAACTGTGAAAGGGAAGAAAGAGAGAGAGATTCCACTAAATCAGATAGAGTTACAAGAAGTCTCAGCACTCTATTACAGAGTCACTTCCCTAGGGTTCGATCCCCTTACTAAGGAGGAAAAAAATCGGTTTTTATACCTGAGGGATAGGGAGCTGAGTTGTGGGCTCTGAGATTTTCACCTCTGGATCTATCCACAATCGTAACTAACATGTAATGCCCTAACTGTAATTGAATTGAGTGGCACGTGATTGTCCAGGACGCGCTGGCTGGTGAAGATTGAGATCCAAATCCGCTTTCGTAGCCCCACGTGCCTAGTGGTTGTAACCACTCTTGCAGCCAGGCGGTTGGGTGAGCTCAACTAGATGAGATTGGGTCTGTGATATGTGAGATTTACCAGGTGTCATAATCTCAGAGGGGGTCATAATTCTGACTACTACACTTATGCAGAAAAAATGTCTGTACTCCAATCATGATTCCACACCCTCCCATGTATGATCTAATCAGATGCATTCTCTCCCATAGAAGAAACAGAAGTTGGAAACGGATAGAGACCTTCTGCAACACCTTCATTCCTAATGCTTGTAGGATCGATGACTTCTCAGCTTTTTATATAATAAAAAGAACCAAGGAGGGTGATTGCCTCTTGGTGGCGCAGAGTAGTTTTGAGAAACAAATTGGCGGATAATAATCACGGGTGGCGCGATACCATCATATGGGTCTCCGAAACTTGGGAGACTGTTGCATAGAAGGACCTTGACGTCATTTCAACTGCTTGGAACAAAGGAACACTCCTGCTTGAAGAGACCCAGTTACGATGGAGGTCCAGGAGAGGGTCCAACTCTAGCTCCAAATCAGCGTTGATTACTGCAATTCGAGTTGCTCGCTAGATCCTAACCGGCCTCCCATTTCATCAACTGTCTCGGGGATCGGGAAGACACAATCATGGTAAAGGGTGTGCCGGAGTGAGCATTGCCTTGTCCCCGAGGGTGAGACCTTCAGAGCGAGGCCTCAAACTGAGGTCTGGAGTGCGTGAGAAACACCCGGCTCTGCGAAGAAATTTGCTCGGGAGCCTTCTAGATAGTCTGACGAGGAAGTGGAAGAATGATCGGTCGCCAATATTGCATATTTATCGCCACATTCTCATATTATTTTTTTTAATAAACTCTGCTATTTAATTATCTTTTTGTCTAATAATTTGTAGCGCCTTTACTAAAGGAGAGTGAAGAGAAAACGAGCCTAAAAGCCCACTAAAATTCAGATTAAATCAAAATAAAAATTAGAGCAAATGTTCAGCTGAAGATCAAAGTAAAGAGATAATACTAAGTGGAAACTAATTAAATTCAGATTTTTATGAATCCATTTCGACTAACTGAAGATCAATAACGATATTGTCAAATCCAGGACCCAAACTAAAAATCCAGCAGGAGATAAAGAAGGATCCTAAAATCAGTGAGCTACACCCCCTGGTGTGGTAACCTGGCCACACCCAGGCCGTGAAAACACGGCCAAAGCTACATTTTCGCAGCAATTTAATTGAGACATGGGGAGAGTTTGCTCCCCTTATTTTCAGACGCTCTCCCCCATTGTGTTTTTACTATAAATACCTGTAAATTCTGAGGCTAGAGAAAACAATTCAGCAGAGAGCATAGGCTAGGCTATCTATAGTTTCTAACTTAGGTTTTTAGTTTTCTTTTATGTAATTTTTATTTTATTTATGTAACTGAGATTAGAGAAAAGTTTCATGGAGGAATGAGTGTGAAGCTTGTACTGAGGGTGATACTAGTGTAAGTTCTTCTTTTCTTTTATTGTTATTTGAATTGAATCAAAGTTATATTTTCAAGTTCTTCTTCTCTTACTCTTCTTCTACCGGTTTTTGATGATAATCTAAATGAAATCTATAGCATCGAATATACCTTGTCATTGCAAGTGCCCTTGATGGCTTATGGTGATGGATAGTCATTTCTATTTATTTTTTGCTTTCATTTAAGTCCATATTTTAAGTCTGAGAACAGAGAAGATCCTATTTGCTATGCTTTTCTCGCCTTCAAGATGAGGTAATTATTTGCCAAGATTCAAGATAAGTCATCAACCAGAAGAGGTAAGTAAGTTCTTTTAGGTTTTCTTCCTTTCTTTTAATTTTTAGTTTGAATCACCATCATCACCAACTCTCAACTCTATTAACTATTTTCACTTTCTTTGTATAAATTTATTTTTCATTTTCTCCACATTTTCTATCTACCACTTTCTTTTTAACTTAGCAAAAGATTCTTTTTCATTTTCTTTACAAGAACAGGCGAATAACTTTTAACCATTTTAAGTGAATTAAAAGAGAACTTACAACACTCTTCTATCACAAGTTACTCCTTATGGATCAAGACCCGCATAGTCACTTGTTGTCGTGGTAGTATTGAGTACCTATCACTATCTATTATCAGTTCTAGAATTCTATATTTTTCTGTGCAGGTCTAAACTCAATTAAATTTTGGCGCCATTATTGGGGAGGACGGTAAGTAACTCCTTTTTGTTTACCTTATTGGTTAACTTTCTTCTCTGTTCTTATGTACAGGAGGAGACATCAAGGAAATTTTTGCTGCAGTGGACATATAAGTGGCTCTGGACTCTTCTCAAGAATGCAGAGCTCAGAAACTCTCAGATTTGACGCATTCCCGCGACAATTTGAGCGAACTACTAACCTGTAATTTTACAGGTTGGTTGAATTGCAAAGTTTAATTTTCTGCAGTTATTTATTTTCTTGTTTCACACACTGTACATACTTTTCTAAGCTCAACAGTAAATTATTGCTTGTAAATACTAAAAAATATTTAGACTTGCATTTAGGCACGTGTCTATTTCGTTACATTTTCTATTTGCCAATGAAGAGTGCTAGAGCCAAGGTACGTATGCGTAGCATATAGTTTAAGAAACATATTTTGAGTGATATATACTGCTTAAAGTTTTACTTTTTCTATATACTTGTACACTTGCACGAATACGATTAAGAGCACATCCTTAAACAAGATAAGATGGGGAAGTCATTACCCTCTCTTGGCCCACAAACAATCTCCTCACTCACTAACCCAAGCCTAACTTAAAACTGAGTAGACGTTGGCCTTAGGGGCATCTCGGACTCAAATAGGAGATTGGCCTAAGGGAAAAGTTGTTAGAATTTGACTCTTGTCAAATTAGTGTCTAAGTTTGGGGATTGAGAGGCGAAACCTTGAAGAACAGTGCTTTGGCATAATTATCCCCGTTGCTTAGGCATGGATACCTCCCACTGGTCTTGCCCCTACCTGGCCGATTAACTTGTGGTCAGATTCTACAATATACCCCTGTAGACAGTCCAACCAGTTAGGAGTCGTCTAGGTCTAAGATTTACCCTAACTTAGGCTAGATTTTTCTTTATTTGTTTGTTTGCTTGCTTGTTTTTGTTTTTGTTTTTGACATCTTGGTGATGTGGATTATAATCACAATTGTTTATATGCAAATAGTGATCCATACTTCATCCCCACCTCTTTTGACTTGAATTTTACTAACCCGGCATATCATAACTTTAACGAACCAAGTATGTCAGATTGGTCTTATCCGAATTAATATATGCCTCAGTCCCAATATTATGAACAAGACCGAACAATCATCACGACTCTTTATAGAGTCAATGGGGATACAACTCCCCTGAGTTGTATAGTCAGAAACCTTACCAACATCCAGTTTCATATAGTCCTTTTAACTAATAGAAGAACCAATTGACTGGAAAAAGAGGATAGAAGTGTTGGAACCTGACATGTTCAAGATGTTGAAGCTTCTCCAATTACAAGATTTTGATGATTGACGAACATGACTACTACATGATGATTGCTCTACCTCAGATGGAGTTTACTGAAGCTTATGGGTGTTTGTGGAAGTTGGTGTGTAACTTAGAAAGTTTTTGTAATAGCCTTGATAACTTACACACAAACTTAACCTTTCCAAGTCGACTTATCCCATTAACCTAGTCGACTACCCCAATGTAGTCGACTTGCCATATAGTCCTAGTCGACTAGTCCACTTAGAACAAAAACCCTAACTCTCTGTTTGGACTCTGTAAGTCAATTAGTCGACTTATCATTCCTATATAGTCGACTAACAGATACTCTAGTCGACTAACCCTATTTTCAAGTCGACTAATCCTTGACACAAAATTTATCCAACTCTCTGTTTCTTTTCTGAAACAAAGTTAGTCGACTACCATTTTTATCCAGTCGACTAATACAAGTTTCAAGTCGACTACAGGTTAGTTATAGTCGACTAATTTCAGTTATCCAGAAACTTTTGTTTCCAACAGACACTTCCCTAGTCGACTTACATTCAAACCTAGTCGACTAATAAGTGAACTTTTGCCTAGCCTAGTCGACTAATCCAGTTTCCTAGTCGACTATAGGCTGTTTCTGACTGTTGGACAGTTATTCTTATCTGATCCAATTGGCAACGTTATACAACGTTTAAATCCTCTGAAATGGTGCCATAACTTCCCCAACTGACCCTAGTCTACATCTATAAATAGGGAAGTTATTCCTAAGGCCATTTACCAATTCTTTCAATCAGATTTCCAAAGCCAAAAATTCCAGAATCCTGAAAACTGAAATTTACAACTTCTTTCTTCACCAAAAGCCATCTCCTCTTGTGAAGAATTCTGAAGTTAAACCTTCCTATACAGAACCTTGTCCACTACAGATCCTTATCAAGGCTATAGGAAGATATTGTATTCATTTCAAAGAAAGTTGTACAAGAAGTCTTCTTGGGTGTAGAAGATTGTACAAGGTGTGTTCTCTTGACGGAAGAGAAGTTGTGTGCACGTTGGCAAAGGGTGTTTGCCAAGTGGTGCACAAGGTACTTGTTGTAGGGTGTACACAAGGAAAGTAAGGGAAAATCTCAAGCATTTGCTTGGGGACTGGATGTAGGTCACAAGGACCGAACCAGGATAACTCTCCGTTGTTTGCGTTTGTTTTTCTGTGCTTAATCTCTTGTGATTATTTAATTTCTGCAAGTAATTTGTTTAAAGTTTAATTAACACTATTCACCCCCCCTCTAGTGTTGTTTTGCTTGTTATATAGATCCTACATTTGGTATCAGAGCAGGTTTCAAGGCAAACAACCATACAAGGATGGCAACGGAGTTCCCATCATCCCAATACAAAGAAGGGCATTCTACACAACGTCCACCGCTCTTTGACGGAACCAACTACAATTACTGGAAGTGTAGAATGAAGATCTACTTGCAGTCACTTGATTACGATCTTTGGAACATCGTAGAAGCAGCGTACACAAAGCCTACAACCAACTACAGCGCTTGGAGTGAAGAACAAAAGAAGAGTGCAAATCTGGATGCCAAGGCGATGAACGCTCTCTTTTGTGCCTTAACCAAAGAAGAGTTCAACCGTGTGTCTACATCAACCTCTGCACATCAAATATGGCATACACTCGAGGTAACACACGAAGGTACGAACAAGGTTAAAGAATCTAAAATTTCAGTTCTTGTACACAGGTTTGAATTGTTCAAGATGAAGGAGAACGAAACCATATCCGAAATGGTTACAAGGTTCACCGACATCACCAACACTCTTGCATCTCTTGGAAAGGACTACACTCAAGTTGAACGAGTCCGTAAGATCTTTCGAGCACTCACACCGGAATGGGAGAAGAAGACAACCGCCATTGAAGAGGCGAACGATCTCTCCACTATGACATTAGAAAACCTAATCGGTAATCTAATGGCATATGAAGTGCAAATAGAAGAAAGAAAGAAGGACGAACAACAACATCAATCCAAGAAGAAAGTTCTTGCCTTCCATGCAACTTCAGATACGGACGACTCGGATGAAGATGAAGAAGAAATGGCCATGATTTCAAGAAAGTTCAAAAGGTTCTTAAAACAAAGTAAGTATAATAAGAATAAAGATACTAACGATATTCCTACTTGTTTTAAGTGTAACAAACCAGGCCACATGAAGAAGGATTGTCCATTGATGAAATCAAAGGAATCCTTCAAGACTTTCAACAAGTTCAACAAGTCCAACAAATTCAACAAGTTCAACAAGAAGAAGAAAGCATTTCAAGCAACATGGGATGATAGCGACTCATCTTCCTCGGACGAAGAAGAAGCAACGGAAACCGCCAATATTTGCTTCATGGCCCAAGAAGATGAGGTACAAGATTATGATGCTTTATTAGAAGCCTTTAATGAACTTTATAGTAATTTCAAAACTGAAAAGATTAGAAATAAAGTTTTAATAAAGGAAAATGAAAAACTTGTTAATGATAATTCAATTCTTGTTTCTCAAACATCATCTTTTAGTTCTCAAAAAGAAGAATTTGAAAAAGTTATTGTATCTTTAAAAAGAGACAATGAAGTTTTCTTAAAAGAGAATGCTTTACTAAAAAGGAAACTTTTTCATTAAGTTCTAGAATTAATGTTTTAGATAAAGATATGATAATTTTCAAAGTTAAGTATGAAGATCTTTTGAAAAATGTAAATAAATTTAATAAAGGAAAAGAAAGTTTAAATATGTTATTATCTTCTCAAAAGATGTCTAACAACCATTTTGGTCTTGGTTTTTCAAAAGATAACATGTATAAGCCTACTCATGTTGGTATTGGTTTTTCAAAGACTAATTTTGTAAGATCTACACATGTTCATAATTCATACAATGCTTTTGTAAAAAGAAATGATCTTTCAAAAAGAAGTAGATGCAAATATATATGGGTTCCTAAGAATTTGAATAATATTGATAAGAATATCTATGTTGCATCTTTTATTCATGAAGTATGTAATTCTAAGAATTATGTTTATACTAACAAGTGGAAACCAAATTCCAATTGGATTTGGGTTCCTAAAGGCTAACCTTTTTTCGGACCCTATCATGATGGGTACCATATATAATGTCTTATCTTATAGGTACCGAACAAAGAAAAATGGATACTTGATAGCGGGTGTTCCAAACACATGACCGGACATATGCAACTATTGTCCTCCGTTCAAATGAAAAAGGGAGGTACAGTGATCTTTGGCGACAATAACAAAGGAAAAGTTATTGGAACCGGCATTGTTGGTAATTCTTCAAAACCTCTTATTGAAAATGTTCTTTTGGTAAGTAGTTTAAAACACAATCTATTAAGTATTAGTCAATTATGTGATAAGGGTTATAAAATGTGTTTGAAAAAGATGTTTGTCTTATTTATGATGCTAATATGAAAGATATATTATTTAAAGGTTTTCGAAACAATAACATATATGAATTGTCAATAACATGCATGTCTTCAAATGAAAATTTATGTCTAATTGCTTCAAATAATGATTATTTTTTATGGCATAAAAGATTTGGTCATTTGAATATGAAAACTATTTCTAAGATTTCAAAATTTGACTTAGTTAAAGGTCTTCCAAAATTGCTTTCAAAAAGGATTATTTTTGTGATTCTTGTCAATTAGGAAAACAAGTTAAATCTTCTTTTAAATCAAAAGATTTGGTTTCTACAAAAAGACCTTTAGAATTATTGCATTTGGATTTATTTGGTCCTACTCGTGTTTCTTCATTAAACAAGAGTAGATATGTTTTTGTCATTGTAGATGATTACTCACGTTTTACATGGGTGATTTTTCTGAAAAATAAAAATGACACTTTTGATGAATTTGTAAGTTTTTGTAAAAGAATTCAAAATCAAAAGTCTCTAAACATAGTCACTATTCGAAGTGATCATGGAGGAGAATTTGAAAATGAATCTTTTTCAAATTTCTGTAATAAGTATGGTATTACACATAATTTTGTATTTCCTAGAGCATCTCCTCAAAATGGTGTTGTAGAGAGAAAGAATAGGACTTTGCAAGAATGTGCTAGAACTATGCTTATGGATAGTAACTTACCAAAATATTTTTGGGCTGAAGCAACTGCTACTGCTTGTTATGTTTTAAATCGAGTTCTTATTCGACCATTTTTAAATAAAACTTCTTATGAATTGTTTCATGATCGGATTCCAAAAGTTTCATATTTTAAGATTTTTGGTTGTAAATGCTTTATTTTAAATACTAAAGATGCTTTAGATAAATTTGATGCTAGATCCAATGAAGGTATTTTTGTTGGCTATTCTACTCATAGTAAAGCATATAGAATTTTTAATAAGAAATCTTTTACAATTGAAGAATCTTTACATGTTAAATTTGATGAATCCTTGACTAAACTTGTTTCTAATGATTCTCCACATGATGATGATCATATTATAGATTCTCCTAATGAAAATATTGTTATATCTTCTGTTGATACTAACTTGTCTAAGGATGAAGAGATTCCTACCGAGTTACCGAAAGCCTATGTTGAAGTAAGGAATCATCCACAAGATTTGGTAATTGGAGATATCAATCAAGGAGTTCAAACGAGATCCAAGTTGAACTACATGACACAAATTGCCTTCATTTCAATCATTGAACCGAAGAATATCAACGAAGCATGTGAGGACGATTTTTGGATAATCGCCATGCAAGAAGAGTTGAACCAATTTGTAAGAAATGATGTGTGGGATCTTGTGCAACGTCCTACTGATCATCCCGTCATCGGTACAAGATGGGTCTTCAAGAACAAACTCAATGAAGCCGGTGAAGTCATTAAGAACAAGGCAAGGTTAGTAGCACAAGGGTACAATCAAGAAGAAGGTATTGATTTCGATGAAACTTATGCTCCTGTTGCAAGACTTGAATCAATTCGTATATTACTTGCTTTTTCTTGTTTCATGAATTTCAAATTATATCAAATGGATGTAAAAAGTGCCTTTTTAAATGGAATAATTAAAGAAACTGTTTATGTTGAACAACCACCAGGCTTTGAACATGAAAAATTTCCTAACCATGTTTTCAAACTTAAAAAAGCTTTATATGGTTTAAAACAAGCACCTCGTGCTTGGTATGATAGATTAAAGAGTTTTCTTTAAATTCTGATTTCAAAATGGGAAGTGCAGATACAACTCTTTTATCAAACATGTTAATAAAGATATCTTAATCATTCAGATTTATGTTGATGATATATTATTTTTTGGTTCTACTAATGATGATCTTTGTCAAGAATTTTCTAAGACTATGCAGAATGAATTTGAGATGAGTCACATGGGCGAACTCACTTACTTCCTCGGTCTTCAAATCAAACAAATGAAGGATGGAATCTTCATCTCGCAATGCAAATACGCTAAGGAACTCCTAAAGCGATTTGGCATGGAAAATTCTGGTCACAAGAATACTCCCATGAGTACAACTACCTTTTTGGACAAAGATGAAAGTGGTAAGAATGTCGATCAAAAACTCTATAGAGGTATGATTGGTTCTCTACTTTACATTACTTCTAGTAGACCTGATATAATGTTTAGTGTATGTTTATGTGCTAGATATCAGTCAAATCCTAAGGAATCACATATTAAAGCCGTGAAAAGGATCTTTAGATATTTAAATAACACAGTCAACTACGGTTTATTTTATCCAAAGTCATGCACATTTGATTTATTATCTTATAGTGATGCTGATTTTGCTGGTTGTAAATCTGACCGGAAGAGTACTAGTGGTACTTGTCACTTTTTGGACATTCACTAGTATCTTGGTTCAGTAAAAAGCAAAATTCCGTGTCCTTATCAACAACTGAGGCAGAATATATTGCTGCTAGTGTTGCATGTGCACAAATAATATGGATGAAACAAACCTTACTTGATTATGGCATGACTATCACAAACTCACCTATTATGTGTGATAATACAAGTGCTATTAATCTATCTAAAAATCCAGTTCACCATTCACGTACCAAACATATTGATATTAGACATCATTTTTTACGTGATCATGCTTTAAAAGGTGATATTTCTTTAAATTTCATTTCAACTGATAATCAAGTTGCTGATATCTTAACTAAACCACTAAAAGAAGATACTTTTATTAAGTTTAGAAGAGATCTTGGTATTTGTAATTTTTCAGATTTTTAAACAATTTTTTAGAATTTTTCAAAGTCTGTATTTTTGTGCAAGTTAGTCGACTTACATCTATTATTAGTCGACTTATAAAAGTCTTAGTCGACTTATAAAATTTCCTAGTCGACTCCTGTGAGAAACAGAAACTTATTAGTCGACTATAGAAAATTACCAGTCGACTAGACCTATGATTAGTCGACTAGTCTTGTCCTGTAAGTCGACTAATACTGTGAAATTTTCTGTGTTCTGTTTTCGGATTCCTGTTTCAAACCCGACCCAATAACTTAAGTTAAGAATCCGATATCAATTCTTTTTAATCCTATCCATTGATTTCTATTTAGATTTAATCTTAACCCTTCATTCCTTTCTATTACTCACCCAAACCCTAGAAAATCCCTCATTTCCTTCCTCAGTCGAGTCTCTCAGTCGACCAAGGCGAAAACTAGGGCACCCGAAGTTTTGTGGCTTTTCCAGCGAATTCCTTCCACAATTCCTCCTCAGTTCTTCAATTCAGGGTATAATCGTTTCAATTTCAGTTCATTACATCCATATCTATTGTCTATTTGTTTCAATTTCAGTTTTCAACATGTCTCGTTCCAAGAAAACCAAGTTTACCCCAGGTTCTTCCTCTTCAACTGTTGATTTTAGGTCATTTCTGAGAAACCCTGTCCTAGAAAAAGATTATCTTCGTTTGTCTCAGTTAGATATCATACCCGGACGATTTATCAATTATGATGATTTTTATGATTATGATATCATGTCCTATCTTCGAACTTGTGGATTATATAACATGTTCTCTTCAGAAGTTAAGGATGAATATTATCCTTTTCTCATTTATCTATTCTACACACATTTAAATTATGAAGATAATGAGAATGCAACCTATCTTGAATCCTTTGTTAAGGGTGTCAATATTAAGCTTTCTATCAAGCAAATTGGTCGTATCTTGTCTATTCCCTATTCTGGCCTAACTCTTGATGAGATTGTCATGGATGATGAGGATATCTTAAATCAGATTTTTCTACCTGGTCAACATCTACCAATGACCAACAACAAGCTTAGACCTATTCCCCGTCTAATTGGTAGAATTCTATCTTATAACATCTGTCCTAAGACTGGTAGTTATAACTACTTTTCCAGGGAATTATCGTCGTGTGTCTATGCTATCATGGCTGGACATGACGTTAATTGGGCAAAAATCATTTTTGACACCATGGTCAAATTTCATTCCTCCTTCTTACCATTTGGTGCCTTTCTAACTCCAATTTTTCGGAAGTACCATATTGATCTTGCTTCTGAAAATACTGTTGTCAAGATTTTCGAACTCTTTGATCGTGCTGCCATAAATAGGATGAAATTACCTGATTTTCCTTCTGAAGAACCACAACCACCACCTTCAAATCCACCAAGTCCTCCACATGGTCCATCTACATCTTCACAACCCGCTCCTCCTCCAACTCAACCAAATCCATATGCCGATGCTTTCTATAATTCCATGTCCGCCCAGATAGCATCCATTCAATCTTCTCAACAAGATTTGTTGAATTCTCACTCTCGCATTCTTGAGAATCAGTCTATGATGATGGATAGGCTGCAATCCATTGAGTCTACTCAGACAGTTCTTATCAGTCTTCTCAAGGTCGGTTACCGTCCACCTCCTCCTCCCGGATCCGACGATTGAAGCTATTGGTGTTGGAGTATCTCTTTTTATGCTATTTGCTTTTTGAAGAACTCTTTTGTATTTTCAGTTTTTATGTTTTAGAACTATATATCTTCTCTTTTTGTTAATGACAAAGGGGGAGAAGTTGTTATGTAAGTGTAGTGTTTTATGTGTTTATCAAACTCTGTTTGTGTCACTTTGTGTTGTAAAACACTGTTATGTTATCAAACTCTGTTATGTTATGTGAGAATCTGTGTTTATCAAACTCTGTTATGTTATGTGAGTTTTTATGTTGTGATATGTGTTCTATGTGTTATATGTTCTGTCACATATTTGTGTATCTGTGTCATAATCTGAGAATTTCTGCATATTGTGCAACATTGTGACAAATTCAATCATATTTGACATATATATGTTATGCATACTAACATATAATCATGCAGGTGCAACCTAACATTTTCTGCAGGGACAAAATATTTTTTATATAACTTAGTTACTGCAGGGGAGTTTTGTTGCAGGGGGAGCCATCATAGACATATGTTGTCATCATCAAAAGGGGGAGAATGTTGGAACCTGACATGTTCAAGATGTTGAAGCTTCTCCAATTACAAGATTTTGATGATTGACGAACATGACTACTACATGATGATTGCTCTACCTCAGATGGAGTTTACTGAAGCTTATGGGTGTTTGTGGAAGTTGGTGTGTAACTTAGAAAGTTTTGTAATAGCCTTGATAACTTACACACAAACTTAACCTTTCCAAGTCGACTTATCCCATTAACCTAGTCGACTACCCCAATGTAGTCGACTTGCCATATAGTCCTAGTCGACTAGTCCACTTAGAACAAAAACCCCTAACTCTCTGTTTGGACTCTGTAAGTCAATTAGTCGACTTATCATTCCTATATAGTCGACTAACAGATACTCTAGTCGACTAACCCTATTTTCAAGTCGACTAATCCTTGACACAAAATTTATCCAACTCTCTGTTTCTTTTCTGAAACAAAGTTAGTCGACTACCATTTTTATCCAGTCGACTAATACAAGTTTCAAGTCGACTACAGGTTAGTTATAGTCGACTAATTTCAGTTATCCAGAAACTTTTGTTTCCAACAGACACTTCCCTAGTCGACTTACATTCAAACCTAGTCGACTAATAAGTGAACTTTTGCCTAGCCTAGTCGACTAATCCAGTTTCCTAGTCGACTATAGGCTGTTTCTGACTGTTGGACAGTTATTCTTATCTGATCCAATTGGCAACGTTATACAACGTTTAAATCCTCTGAAATGGTGCCATAACTTCCCCAACTGACCCTAGTCTACATCTATAAATAGGGAAGTTATTCCTAAGGCCATTTACCAATTCTTTCAATCAGATTTTCAAAGCCAAAAATTCCAGAATCCTGAAAACTGAAATTTGCAACTTCTTTCTTCACCAAAAGCCATCTCCTCTTGTGAAGAATTCTGAAGTTAAACCTTCCTATACAGAACCTTGTCCACTACAGATCCTTATCAAGGCTATAGGAAGATATTGTATTCATTTCAAAGAAAGTTGTACAAGAAGTCTTCTTGGGTGTAGAAGATTGTACAAGGTGTGTTCTCTTGGCGGAAGAGAAGTTGTGTGCACGTTGGCAAAGGGTGTTTGCCAAGTGGTGCACAAGGTACTTGTTGTAGGGTGTACACAAGGAAAGTAAGGGAAATCTCAAGCATTTGCTTGGGGACTGGATGTAGGTCACAAGGACCGAACCAGGATAACTCTCCGTTGTTTGCGTTTGTTTTTCTGTGCTTAATCTCTTGTGATTATTTAATTTCTGCAAGTAATTTGTTTAAAGTTTAATTAACACTATTCACCCCCCCTCTAGTGTTGTTTTGCTTGTTATATAGATCCTACAAGAAGCCTTAAAAGCACTTGAGCGGCAAATTCAAAATTTAAAAGACTTGAAATCCCATAAAAATTTTCAATTCAAGACCCGTAGTCCATTTTTCAATTCCCACAACAAGAAGAACATACCGACTTAGAAAAGATATGGAATCCATGGTTCAATTTTAAAGTGATCCATTCGATATGATAGATGTAAGACTTAGTCGATTGGAAAAAGTGCGTAGGAATAAGCAAACTCTCCTTAACCAATCTTTGACTATACCAACACTTCTAGCCATGTTTATGAAAATCAAGAATCGTGGAATCTTGAAACTTTGACCAAGATACAATTTCACCACAAAATCTTGAACTTGACCAATATTAACCCATTGACAAATTGGCAAGTTTTCATTTCAAGGAAATTGAACTTGAACATGAATGTGACCCCAACCCATAACTTTGTGATTCAATTCCAAATTTTGAATTTATGTTGACTTCGCTATCCTTACCCAAGTTGGACCCATTTCTCGAGCCAACATTGATTCGTGTATCCATAGATTTTGAAATTGAACCACCCCTGTTCGATAGTCACATTTCATTGATGGAAAAAGAATGTGAAATTAAATTCTTTGATTTGGATTCACCTATTGAACTAAAACGACTCTCGAACCCAAAGTTGATTTTTCCGAGTCAGTAATGATTCCCGAACCTATCACTCTTGAACTCAAGTCAACCATTCCACCAAGTCACATTCTTTTTATTGGACATATGTATAGACCATAATGACTCCGTGATGATTTTTCAAGACTGGTCATATGAAAGGGATAATTTTCATGATAGGATCTTGCATGTGTTGGCCTGAAGGCCCATCACTCTAGTTTTGATGATGATCAACTCATGTAGTTATAGTACTAATGATCTTGTGTTTAATTAGTGACAGATTTATGATCAAGATCTTAGTAGGTGCATAGCTTCAACAAAGGATTTAAAGTCAAGTTTTGGAGCTAGCACGGTTTGATCCAAGAGCCATTGGATCGTGTTTGGACCAAGTCAAGAAGATGAGAAAGCTTCAAGTGAAGACTTTAAGAAGATGAAGACTTGTGTCTAGGTTTGTTTTAGTAAGATTTTGTTTCTAGTTAAAATGTAAAGGATAGAATAGTTGGTGGATTGCTCAAGTATACCTTGCACACACACTCTTGATTTAGTTTGTTTTAGAAAAGAATTTTTATTTTGGATAAAGACTATAAAAATCATGTTTAGAGCTTAATGTCAAAAACATAGATATTTCTCCATGTTTGTGTAGTGGATCATATCCAT
This sequence comes from Agave tequilana, assembly GCA_038442645.1. Classification (NCBI taxonomy): domain Eukaryota; kingdom Viridiplantae; phylum Streptophyta; class Magnoliopsida; order Asparagales; family Asparagaceae; genus Agave; species Agave tequilana. The sequence goes on along the minus strand of JAVJIF010015256.1, from coordinate 24,144 downwards.
GCACCATATGCTTTAATAGTGTTTAGAATATCTTGTTTTTGTATTTGGTGAAGTTTTGGAAAACAAGTTTTAGAAAAATCAAGTTTGAAAAATACTGTTTTCTTTTGAGCCAATATATCCAAATTACAAAAATAGTCCAAATCTTTTGTAACATGCCTTGATTTTGTGCAAGCATGTTTGTTTATCAAAGTATATGGTAAAACTATTTTTGTAGATTTTTCTATATTTTATGGGATTTTATTTCAGCCAAAAGGACCAAGTTTTAAATCCCTTTACAGTTCTGTCCTGGCATCAGCTGGTCGACCGAGCCGGTCGACCGACGTGCACAGACGTGCACGCCAGTTCTGGCAGGAGGCCGGTCGACCGACCCAGTCGACCGTCCAGAGAGCTTTGCTCTCTGGAAAGGCCCGGCCGACCGAGCGGTCGACCGGACTGAGAGACTTGCTCTCTGTATCCTGGCCTTGGTCGACCGACCGGTCGACCGATGGCACAACGGTCTGAAATATGACCGTTGGCCGGTCGACCGGGCGGTCGATCGACAGCTCTGTCAGACCCCAACGACTAGTTTTCCAGACTCTATAAAATGGGGCATTTGGGGACTGTTTTGATTAAGATTTTTGGAGACTTTTAGAGCCAGTTTTTTCCTACTCTTTTCAGAGGTTTTTCTCCACAAAATTGAGTGCAAATATTTCCAATCAAAAGGAGAGTTTATCAAGAGTGTTTTAAAGAGATTCTTTGAGTTTTCCTCCATCATTCTCATCCTTGTTTTCTCACACAACACTTGAGCCATCCATTGCTATATCTACCTATAGGAGTTTGTTGTGAGAGGATTTTAGGTGATCAAGAGTTGTGATCACCAAAGTTCATCTTTGCTCTTTGAGGAGGCGGACGTGTGTGTTCGCATTGTTTCGGGTCCTAGTGGGGACTCGGTGTTTCGAGTTCGGGTGCGAACTCTTTGTTTGAAGTGCGGCCTCGGCGAGCCGGTGGGCTTGCGGTGTGTACGAGACTAGAGAGTCCGAGGGCTTGTAGGTGTTGCGGCACGAGGAGTGATCCATTGGGATCAAGCATAGTGGAAATCCTTCGTGTGTCGAAGGCGGGGATGTAGAGCAAGTGTGCTCGAACCTCGAAACAAATCCCTTGTGTTTGCGATTGCTCACTCTCTCTCTTTGTCTCTTGTTTATATCTTGCATTCCTTTATTGTGTCTATCTTTATATGCATGATATACTTGTGTGCTAATTGTTATACTTGCTTGGGTTTGTTTGCTAACACTTGTATTCAACCAAGAGAGCCATCGCGGCACCTCAACCCTTATCTAGGGGAATCTAGAGGAGTTAGTTCAGAGCCCTTCACGGGGAATTCGGCTACACTCTTGTGTTATACGTAGTGTTTAGTTTAAATAATTTGTTTAGGTCATAATAGTTATTCACTTCCGCATTATTTGGCATTAAGTGACCATTAGATTAGCCATCACCTATTCACCCCCCTCTAGGTGATCCTACAATTGGTATCAGAGCCAAGTGCTCTGATTTTAGGTCTTACAACCTAGAGTTAAAGATCCTTATTTTTAGGCTAATCACAATATTTGTACACACACCATGGACTTCATGTCACCACCCACCTTTGACATTCTTAATATCCAAATTTGGAAGGTTAAGATGTCTATGTACCTCAAGGCCCTAGGCATTCATGTTTATCTTGCTACAATTAAATATTCATAAGTTAATGATAGCAAGTATATTAAGGCTAACTCAAAAGCCATTCATGCTTTGAAGAGTACCCTAAATGATGATTATTTATCTAGAGTTTCTAATGTTGATTCGGCTTTTGTAGGTGGAACATCATCACCTCCCTTGGCGAAAAGGATCTATATTATGCCAGGAGCGATTCGGATGTTGGAAGTGACGTCTCCAACAAATGCTATATGGTCCAAGGGGATAACCCCCTTGAGGTAACTACCGAATCCGAGTTAGATGATGAAAACATGTCATATGATGAGCTCACTTCATTTTGCCAACAATTACTTGAGAAATATGACATGCTTAGAAAAGATAATAAAATTTTGAAAAAGAAATTTGATTGCATGCTTAATGAAAAAGATTCATTAGAAAATAAGGTTGCATGCATTGAAAAAGAAAAGGATGATTTGAAAAATGAAAATATTTCCTTGATGTCTAAATTGAATGATTTGTGTGAAGGAAATATGATTTTGAAAAATGAAATTATCTTGGTGGAGAAACAAAAGGAAATTGCTTTTTAAGAAAACAACTCTTTGAAAAGAAAAATTTTTGAAAAAGAAAAAGAAAAAGAAAAAGAAAAGGTTTCTAAAAAGAAAAGACTTTTGATCATGCTTTACATGCCACCACCTCTATTGATCAAAATGAAGTTAAATTTTTGAAAAAGAAAATTGATTGTTTGAGTTCTACTTTGAGCTCATGTGCATTTAACCACACTAGATTGGAGTCTATGTTTTCAAAGAAACAAGCTCCACTTTCTCATGCACATCATCATCATGCATATGCTTATGTTGCACGTCATGATCACACTCACACACATAAGCATCCTAAGGTGTACAAGTGTACACATTGTGGCCGCAAAGGCCATTTAGCAAAATTTTGTTTTGACAAGTTGCATCATATTAATTTTGCTCATAAAAATTTTTGGGCTCCTTACAAAGCTAACCCTCAAGGACCCAAAAGAAAATGGGTACAAAAACCCCCCACCTTGTGTATTTGATGTAGGTGAGGGCTCTCACAAGACGTGAGAGATTTGGTGCCTTGATGTGGTTGCATGGACTTGAAGGACATATGCTTGATGCACCGCTATCAAGGAGGTTTGGTGGGACAACCACCATGTTTGGAGTTTTGAAATATAGTTCCTTAGTTGGTAACTATTTCTAAACTCTTAGTTTATGTACATGCTTATTCATATCATAATTTTAGCATGTTCATTTGTTTTATATGCTTCATGTGGTAAATACTAGTTTAAATGTAGTTTTTATCAAAACTTATATTTATACATGTACAAATAGTGAGAACAAATTGATTCACATATGTTTGCACTTCATGCTCATTTGTACCCACTATATGCACATATATAGCCTAGTTTTGATGATTCTTTCATTTATACTTGTTCTGCCAATTTTCATGGTTTACTTCATGTATATGTAATTTTTATTCAAATCTAATAAATATACATGCATACCCGTGAGTCTCTTGCCTTCATGCAAATACCTTTAATAGACTCTTTTATGTTTGGGATATGTATGCATATTATTAGATTTAGATAAATCATACATATACCTAGAAGTTTGTTTTGTTTTAATGAAAAATGAATTTTTATGTTTTGTTTGATAAAAATAAAAGATTCATGAGCTTCATTGACTATTTTCATGAAAATGCTAGTTACATGATTTTTGAACACTCACATCTTATTTGTTTATTCATGACTTTGTTTCATGATTATTTTTGAGCTTTATGGATCATGAGTGCTTAAATTCATGTGTATTTAGTATGATTCATGAAAAACATATGATTTGTTTTGAAGGATCTTTAACTAGTTTTTCAAAATTAATTTAACTAGTTATTTATTATTCAATGTTTATGAGATATACACATGATCCTATTATTGTTTCAATTGGTATCATTGAATCGTTTCAATTGGTATCAATTTGACTCTATTTTTGTATATACTCATATTTTGTTTTCTATATATGTATGTATCAATTTCAATTGATATACTCATTTTTCATACATATATATGATTTGTTTTGTGCTTAAGTTAAAATCGATTTACATGTTTAAAAGCACAAACTTTGTCTATGCTAAGCTTGAGCTTCAATTTTGTTTCAATTGATTAGTTTTTCAATTGCTTTTCAATTGGTATCTCATTTCAAGCCTACGCATTGTTTTTGTTGGTATTTCATAAAGGGGGAGAAAATTCGATTTTCATATTTACAATTGGTATTTGTATCTCCACTCCCTTACTTTATGATAGAAAATAAAAATTTTAAATTGATATCATATACTTAAAAAGAAAAAATACTCTCTTTTGATATCAAGATGTTTATTTGAAAGTTTTAAAATTTGGTATCTCAAAATTTTGTTTTAAAAAAATAAATAATAAATACAAAAGTTTTAATTTGTATTGCCTATATGCAAGGAGAGCTTAACATCTCTTCTACATATAGATTCATGTTGAGTGTATTGTATATTGAAGAACTTGACAACTCTTCTCTATGTGATACACGTGTGTAGGGGGAGCTTCACATCTCTTCTTATGCATTACATATTATACGTTATGTGAATTAGGGCTTGTCATCCCTCTTCCAAGTAATGTATATGTGTAGGGAAGTTACTTTACCGTCTTCCTCTTCATGAATGTATATCGCATATAACCTTTTATTGACTTATTTGTTTACACCCCTTATTGGTCTCTTTGTTTATGATAAAAAGGGGGAGAAAAATTTGTTGATTGTGTTTTTACCCCTTTGTTGATGATTGACGAAAAGGGGGAGAAAGATTTTGGATTTATATGCATGTTTTGTGAAAAGGAGTGTTTATGCATATATGTTTTGTTTTACAAATAGGAGAAAAAGAATTTGTTTTGTTTTATGCTTGATTAGCATGTTTACTCCTACATTTGCATACATGTTTATGTGCCTCATTGCATATTTATTTTGTTTATTTGTTATGCATGAGTTAAGGGGGAGCTTCTTTGAAGCTTTACTTTAATCCATGCATATATAACTTCATGAGTTTTGTCATCATCAAAAAGGGGGAGATTATTGGCCCGAAGGCCCATCACTGTAGTTTTGATGATGATCAACTCATGTAGTTATAGTACTAATGATCTTGTGTTTAATTAGTGACAGATTTATGATCAAGATCTTAGTAGGTGCATAGCTTCAACAAAGGATTTAAAGTCAAGTTTTGGAGCTAGCACGGTTTGATCCAAGAGCCATTGGATCGTGTTTGGACCAAGTTAAGAAGATGAGAAGGCTTCAAGTGAAGACTTCAAGAAGATGAAGACTTGTGTCTAGGTTTGTTTAGTAAGATTTTGTTTCTAGTTAAAATGTAAATGATAGAATAGTTGGTGGATTGCTCAAGTATACCTTGCACACACACTCTTGATTTAGTTTGTTTTAGAAAAGAATTTTTATTTTGGATAAAGACTATAAAAATCATGTTTAGAGCTTAATGTCAAAAACATAGATATTTCTCCATGTTTGTGTAGTGGATCATATCCATGCACCATATGCTTTAATAGTGTTTAGAATATCTTGTTTTTGTATTTGGTGAAGTTTTGGAAAGCAAGTTTTAGAAAAATCAAGTTTTGGAAAATACTGTTTTCTTTTGAGCCAATATTTCCAAATTACAAAATTGTCCAAATCTTTTGTAACATGCCTTGATTTTGTGCAAGCATGTTTGTTTATCAAAGTATATTGGTAAAACTATTTTTGTAGATTTTTTATATTTTATGGGATTTTATTTTAGCCAAAGGACCAAGTTTTAAATCCCTTTACAGTTCTGTCCTGGCATCAGCCGGTCGACCGACGTGTACAGACGTGCACGTCAGTTCTGGCAGGAGGTCGGTCGACCGACCTAGTCGACCGTCCAGAGAGCTTTGCTCTCTGGAAAGGCCCCGGCCGACCGAGCGGTCGACCAGACAGAGAGACTTGCTCTCTGTATCCTGGCCTCGGTCGACCGATCGGTCGACCGATGGCACAACGGTCTGAAATATGACCATTGGCCGGTCGACCGGGCGGTCGACCGACAGCTCTTTCAGACCCCAACGGCTAGTTTTTCAGACTCTATAAAATGGGGCATTTGGGGACTGTTTTGATTAAGATTTTTGGAGACTTTTAGAGCCAGTTTTCCTACTCTTTTCAGAGGTTTTTCTCCACAAAATTGAGTGCAAATATTTCCAATCAAAAGGAGAGTTTATCAAGAGTGTTTTAAAGAGATTCTTTGAGTTTTCCTCCATCATTCTCATCCTTGTTTTCTTACACAACACTTGAGCCATCCATTGCTATATCTACCTATAGGAGTTTGTTGTGAGAGGATTTTAGGTGATCAAGAGTTGTGATCACCAAAGTTCATCTTTGCTCTTTGAGGAGGCGGACGTGTGTGTTCGCATTGTTTCGGTCCTAGTGGGGACTCGGTGTTTCGAGTTCGGGTGTGAACTCTTTATTTGAGGTGCAGCCTCGGCGAGCCGGTGGGCTTGCGGTGTGTACGGGACTAGAGAGTCCGAGGGCTTGTAGGTGTTGCGGCACCGAGGAGTGATCCATTGGGATCAAGCATAGTGGAAATCCTTCGTGTGTCGCAGGCGAGGATGTAGAGCAAGTGTGCTCGAACCTCGAAACAAATCCCTTGTGTTTGCGATTGCTCACTCTCTCTCTTTGTCTCTTGTTTATATCTTGCATTCCTTATTGTGTTTATCTTTATATGCATGATATACTTGTGTGCTTAATTGTTATACTTGCTTGGGTTTGTTTGCTAACACTTGTATTCAACCAAGAGAGCCATCGCGGCACCTCAACCCTTATCTAGGGGAATCTAGAGGAGTTAGTCCAGAGCCCTTCACGGGGAATTCGGCTACACTCTTATGTTATACGTGGTGTTTAGTTTAAATAATTTGTTTAGGTCATAATAGTTATTTACTTCCGTATTATTTGGCATTAAGTGACCATTAGATTAGCCATCACCTATTCACCCCCCCTCTAGGTGATCCTACAGCATGATCCTATTCATATTGAGGATTGTAAATATGTAAATAGAAATGAGGTCACTAAAGGTGGGTTCCGTGAACCACCACATTATCTTGATTGGGTAGCAACGCTTGGCCCAATCCTCATCACCGGAACCACCATCTTGAGGTAATATTATTCTTCCCTTTCTTCTTTTTCATGGAATTATGCGTTCATTCATACATTGAGGACAATGCATGGATAGGTGTAGGGGAGGGTTCTAATATAACATAGGTTTTCTTTATATGTGTGTGTGTGTGTGTGTGTGTGTGTGTGTAAATTAACATTTTCTTTGCTTTTAAAAACTTTTTGAAAAGAAAATTAATATTTTGACCTATTTTTTTGTAAGAAATTAAGTAAATTTTAATGAATTAGAGAATGATAATTAGAATTTCTCATACTTGGTTAAAATAAGATTATTTGTTTGATTTCTAGAGTTAGGAAGAAAATTTGAAAAAGTATTTACTCTTGATTTTTTACCTTAATGAATATGCATACTTTATACACTTACACACTTAGGGTTCAAAACAAAGTTTCTTATGCCTTATAAAATAAAGAAAAAAATAAAAAATATATATATAATCCTCTGATTAAGCTGGTGTTTGTGCCTCATAAAGCATAAGTATTCATGCCTAAAAGTGGTCCATATAATAAATAAAATCTTTAGTTTTGTGGCCTTGTTTGCTCGAGTCCTTAAGTCCTTGGGGTGTTTTCTCACTCGTTGCCCTAAGACCGTCCGGTTTGGGATTCACTGACTAAAGGTTCGTTATATGGGCCGATTAGAAAACCTAATTGAAGTAAGGAATAATACCACTATATATATATATATATATATATATATATATATATATAAAATAAAGTATAAGAGTTAGAGTTAAAGAACCCCTAGTCAAAAATTTTACGATTAGGAAGGTGCATATAAATTAGGGTAAAATAATAGACCAGATGAGAAATACAGTACAACTCCTACCTTGATTGCTAACAAGTTTTTGAATAGAGACTAAGTTTAGAAATGAAAATTTTAGTTTTCCTATAACTTATAGATTACTCGAACTCTTACAATAATGCTTCAAATATATTCTCTCTTTTTTCAAAATGCTTTTCAAAAATACTAGCACTTCGTTTCTCTTTCTTTATGAATTTTGTGGGTGTAATTCACTGAAAACCCTCACAAGATAAAACTCATCCTCTAGGGGTAATCTAAAGGTTTAACGGCTTATTACACATGCTAACTGCAACTGTGATTCCTACAAAAGTGAGTTAGACTGGTTAGCTCTGTTTTATTTTTTTATTTGTTTACTTGAGGATGAGCAAAAGATAGGTGTGGGGGTATGATCGGTCACATATATTGCATATTTATCATCACATTCCCATAATTTTTGTATAATAAACTCTGTTATTTAATTATCTTTTTGTCTCATTATTTGCATGGCCTTTGCTAAAGGAGAGGGAAGAAAAATTGAGCCCAAAAACCCACTGAAATTCACATTAAATCAAATCAAAGATTAGGGCAAATGTTCAGCTAAAGATCGAAGCAAATCAGAGAGATAACACCAAATAAAAATCAGTTAAATTTGGATTTTTATGAATCCATTTAGGTTAACTGAAGATTAACAGCGATATTGTCCAATCCAGGACCCAAATTGAAAATTCAGCAGGAGATAAAGAAGAATCCTGAAATTAGAGAGTTGCACCCTCCGGTGTGGCCACTTGGCCATATCCAGGCCATGGAAACATGGCCAAAGCCGTGTTTTCACAGTAATTCAGTTGGGATACATAGAGTGTTTGCTCCCCCTATCTTTAGACGCTCTCCCTCGTTGTATTTTTGCTATAGATACCTTCAAATTCTGAGGCCAGAGAGAATGATTCGGTAGAGAGCATAGGCTAGGCTATTCTATAATTTGTAACTTAGGTTCTTAGTTTTCTTTTATGTAATTTTTATTTTATTTATGTAACTCAGATTAGAGATGAGTTCCATAGAGAAATGAGAGTGAAACTTGTACTAAGGGTGACGCCGGTGTAAGTTCTTCTTCTTTTTTTTTTATTATTTGAATCGAATCAAAGTTACGTTTTCATATTCTTCTTTCTCTTCTTCTCTTATTCTTCTTATACAGATTTTTGTTGATAATCCAAATGAAACCTATAGCAACGAACATACCTTGCCATTGCAAGTGCCCTAGATGGCTTATGGTAATGGATAACCGTTTCTATTTATTTTCTGCTTTCATTTAAGTCCATAGTTTAAGTTTGAGAACGGGAAGATTCTATTTGCCATGCATTGCTCGCCTTCAAGACGAGGTAAGTCTTTTCAAGGATTTAAGATAAGTCATCAACTGGAAGAGGTAAGTAAGATTACCATCATCACTAACTCTCAACTCTATTCACTATTTTCACTTTCTTTATATAATTTTTTTTTATTTTCTCTATCTTCTCTATCTACCACTTTCTTCTTAACTTAATAAAAGATTCTTTTTCATTTTCTTTACAAGAACACGAGAAGAACTTTAACCATTTTAAGTGAATTAAAGAGAACTTACAACACGCTTCTATCGCAAGTTCCTCCTTGTGGATCATGACCCGCATAGCCACTTACTATCGCGGTAGTATTAAGTACCTAGCACTATCTATTATCAATTCTGAAATTTTATATTTTTGTGCAGGTCTAAACTCAATCAATAAACCCGAGATGATGCTTGTACACCGCAAGCGGAAGCTCTCTGACCAGGCCGGTCTACATGTAAGAGTGATTCTATACTTAGAGTTTTTTTCTTTTATGATGGACTTGACTTTAACTTGGGATTGTCTTATTTTGCAGAAGAAGAGGCGGCTTGATTATGGCTCTGACCGGTTTGATTACGACTCAGATGCAGATGACATAGAGCGGATTCTGAAGAGGCCGAAGGAGCCCCTGACCCAACCAGTAGGGGGAGAAGTCTTGGGAAGCGGTTTCTCCTATTGTGTCTTAGGAGGAGGGGTCTGCTGAACAACCTGAGCTCATCGAGTTAGTGGATTCTTAAACTGTCCCTCCCAACTCACGCAAAGACAACTCCCCGAGGAGGTATTTTCGAGGTGATCTCCCGGCTGAGACTGCTCTGTCTCTGTCTGTGGGGCCATTAGTCGAGGTTCAATAGGCTGGGGAGGATGTACCCACAGGGACCTCAACCTCTGTCCACCCTTCTGCAGGAACATTCCAGAATATTTTAGTTCAGAGCTCTGATTGGGGAATGTTCTCGTACAAGGGAGACCGTGAGATGGTTCTTTGGCACAAAGACTTCCTCCGAGGCCTGGAGGAGTTTAAGAGGGTCCAATCGAGGGACCAGATGAAGCCGCTGGAGAATGATGTCTTCCGGGTAAACCTCAATATTTTTTCGCATTTCATTGGATGAGCAATCTTCCTAATTACTTTCTTTGCATGTTATGGTGTCCATTGTCCAGTCCTTGGGCGTTCAGTGATTGAACAAAACCTGCACAAAAATACAAAAATTTAGAAATGATGCAAAGTTCTCAATTCTACCGTTATAGCAAGCGACTATACGGGTCGTGATCCACAATGAGGGACTTGCGATGGAAACATTAGTAAGTTTCTTTTAAAGTTTAAAAAACTAGTTAAAATTCCTTCTATGTTATTTAAAAAGAAAAGAGAAAGAAAACTATGTTAATTTGGAGAAAATAGAAGAGTGGAGAAGATGGTGATTGTTGGTATTTTTAAAAAAAGAAAAAGTAAGAAAAAGTAAGAAGAATAATGAGAGATATGTTTTGGAGATGTGTTTCTAACCTAACAAGCAAAGAAAGAACTAAAATAAATACTTACTTACCTCCTTGAAGCTTGCTTACCTTAGATCCGTTGCAATGATTTACCTTCACTTGAAAGCGATCAAAACATGGCGTATAGGATCTTCCCCATTCCCATTCTAAACTACGAAATAAAGGCGCAAGCTTAAACAAATTTAGAAATGTCTATCCATCACCATGAGCTATCAATGACACTTGCAAGGGCAAGACAGTTTCAAGGCTATAGGATTCATTTGGATTACAAGTACCTCAGAGGAAAGTAGAAGAAAAACAGAAATGAAGAATAAAGAATGTAACTTTAAATTTAATAAAGTAAAAATGAAAGAAAAGAAGATTATTTACACCGGTATCACTCCTAGTGCAGGCTTCACTCTCTTTCTCTTATAAAATTCTTCTCTCTTCTAAGTTACATAAATAAATTTGAAAATTATGTAAAGAGAAAACAAAATCCTAAACTAAATTAAAGTAAAAACCTAGCCAAAAAATTTTCTCTGCTCAATGTGGTGCCCTTTGCCTTCTGAAATTGCAGTATTTATAGGGGAAGATGAAGTGGGGAATGCGTGTGGAGATATGGACAAAACCGTTTGCCCAACAAAAAAGATTTTCGGATAAGATTGGAGATAAGGTTGGAGATAAATTTTTTTTTTTCTCTTGATCATCAGTTGGATTGTATGTTATCTCTCTGAATCTTCTGAATATACATCCTAATCCTTTAGATATCTCCTTGTATATTGATAGGGTTGCATTTGGATTTCTGGATTTGTCTCTATCTCCTTGATTTTTCAAGCTAACCAAATAAATCCTCAAAAAACTGGTTTTAACTTGTTTTTAATCTGATATTATCTTCTCTGATTTGTTCTAAATTTGGAAATATCCTCTTTTATCTTCAAGCAATCAAATAGATTCATATAAATTCGATTTAACTTATCTTTATTTGGTATTATCTTCTCTCCCTTCATTAATCATATCCTGCATGAATTAGACATTAAGACAAGGTGATTATCATATTTATTACAAGATGGATGTAAGAATGTAAAATAAATATACAATTTGTGTGTCCAATTACACCTCCACACCTATCTATTGCTCATCCTTGAGCAATTCAAAGAAAGATAGAGCAACTTAATCTGACACACTTTCGTAGGAATTACAGTTGCACTTAGCATGTGCAACAAGCCGTTAAAACTTTAGGTTACCCCTAAAAGATGAGTTTTGTCTCGTCAGAGTTTTCAGTGGATTGTACCTACAAAATGCATAAAGAAAGAGAAACAAATTGCTAGTATTTTCAAAAAAGTATTTTGAAAAAGAGAGAAAATATTTGAAGCATTTTTGCAAGAATAAAATAATCTATAAGTTATGTGAAACCAAACTTTTCATTTATAAATTTAGTCTCTATTCAAAAATTTGTTATCAATCAAGGTAAGAAGTCAAACTATATTTCTGATCTAATCTATTATTTTACCCTAAATTATATGCACCTTCGTGACCGAGAAATTTTGACTCGTGGTTCTTCAACTCTAACTCTTATATCTTATTTTTATAAATTTTTGGTGGTACTATCCCTTAATTTTATTAGACTTTCTAATATGCTCATGTAATGAGTCTTTAGTCAGTGACTCTCAAACTAGATGGTCTTAGGGAACCGGGTGAGAAAATACCCCAATGACTTAAGGACTCGAGCAAATAAGGCCACAAAATTAAGGAGTTTACTAATTATATAGATCACTTTTAGACGTAAATACTTATGCTTTATGCAGCACAATTATCCAGTTTAATCAGAGGATTTTTGATATATATATATATATATATATTTTTTTTTTTTCTTTTTTTAATAAAGACATAAGAATTTTTATTTTTGAACCCTAAGTGTGTAAGTGTAAAAAATGCATATTTAATAAAGGTAAAATCAAGACTAAATTGCTTTTCTAATTTTTCTTTCTAACATTAGAAATGAAACAAATAATCTTATTTTGATCAAGTATAAGAAATCCTAATTTTGATTCTCCTATTCCTTAAAATTAACTTAATTTTTTACAAAAAATAGGTCAAAATATTGTTTCTCTTTTCAAAAAAATTTTAAAAGCAAAAAAATGTTAAATTTTTATTTTTATTTTTTAAATAAAAAGAAAACCTATGTTATGTTAGAACCCTCCCTCACACCTATCTCATGCATTGTCCTCAATGTATGAATGCATGCGTATATGTATAAAAAAGAAGAAAGGGAAGGAAACATGTTACTTCAAGGTAGTGGTTCCGGTGATGGTCGGATGGGCCAAGCATTGCTGCCCAATCTAAATATTATGGATTTTCATGGAACTCACCTTCGATGACCTTTTTCCTATTTACAAAGTTACACCCCCAAGTGAATAGGACCATGCAAGACCCTAACATTAAAATCATCCCGATTATATGACCAATCTTGAAATATCATCTCGGAGTTATTATGGTCTATATCTTGGTCCAACAATAGAATGTGATTTGGTGGAATGGTTGACTTGGGCCCAAGAATGAAAGGTTCGTAAACCAATACTAACTCGGGAGAATCAAGTTTAGGTTCGAGAGTCGGTTTTGATTCAATAGTTGGTTCCAAATCAAAGAATTTAAATTCACATTCATTTCCCATCAATGGACTGTGATTATCCAAAATAGCTGATTCAATTTCAAGATCTATAGGCACGGGAATCAATGTTAGCTCAGAAAATGGGTCCAAATTGGGTAAGGATACCAAAGTCAACATAGATTCAAAGTTTGAAACTAAATCACAAAGTTGAGAATCGGGGTCACATTCACATTCAAGTTCAGTCTCATTAAATAAAAAACTTACCAATTTGTCAAAAATTTAAGATTGGTCAAGTTCAAGTTGGTGTCTGAAATAGAATCTTGGTTAAGATCTCCAAGACACCATGATTCGGGAATGGTCGAAAATGTGTTAGATAGAATTTTCTCATTCCTATCTTACACTATGTTGATTAAATGACTCATTTGTGCTTCAAACCTACTGATAGATTGGGTAAAATCAATTCCGGACTGAATCAAGTTTTTCATACTCATTTCTAAGTCAGTAGGTTCTTCTTTATTGTGGGACTTGGAACATGAGTAGAGATCTTGGATTTGAAATTTTTTTGGGATACTTGAGTCTGATGAGATTTGGAATTGATCTGTGGACTCAAGGAAACTCCAAAACTCTTTTCTAAATCCGATTTTTCTTCAATAGGTTAATCTTGAAAAGGAATATATGATGCTGGATGTTGGTAAGGTTGTTGAATATGAAGAGTGGTGATGATTGTTCTATTCTTATTCAAAATATTGGAACTAGGGCATATATTGATTTGGAATAGACTAATCTGACATATTTGGTTGGTTAGAGTTATGAAATGCTGGGTTGGTAGTATCCGAGTCAAAGAGGTCGGAGTGAAGTATGGATCACTATATGCATTGGAATAATTGTAATTATAAATCCATTTCACTAAGATGTTGAAACAAAAAATAAACAAACAAAAAACAAATAAAAAAAAGAAAATCTAGCCTAAATTAGGGTAGACCTAAACCTATACGATTCCTAACTGGTTAGACTATCCACGGGGGATATATTGCAGAATCTGACTATAAGTTAATCGTCAGGTCAGGTTAGGGCGAGACTCGTGGGAGGTATCCGTGCCTAAGCAACGAGCCTAATTATGTCAAACACTGTTCCTCAAAATTTCACCTCTCAATCCCCAATTTTTGACACCAATTTGACAAAAGTCAAATTCCAATCAACTAAAACAAGATGGTTTGACATAGGGCTAACGTCTACTCAATGGCACAGAGTAGCAATTTGTCTACTACAATACTTACTTTCCTGAATTAGGTCCCTACACACAAAAAACAGAGAAGAAAAAGTTAAACGTTTAAAGTAAATCAAAAAGAGAAAACTTACCGTCCCTCCCCGACAATGGCGCCAAAATTTGATAGAGTAAAACCTGAACAAAAATACAAAAGTTTAGAAATGGTGCAAGTTCTCAATTTTACCGCTATAGTAAGTGCTGCTATGCGGGTTGTGATCTACAAAGAGGGGCTTGGGATGAAAGCGTTGGGAAGTTTCTTTTAAAGTTTACAAAACTGGTAAAATTTCTTCTATGTTCTTTAAAAAAAACAGAGAGAAAACTATGTTAATTTGGAGAAAATGGAAGAGTAGAGAAGATGACGATTGTTGGTGTTTTCAAAAAAGAAAAAGAAAAACAAAGCTAAAGTAAAGAAGAATAAAAAAAGATGTGGTTTGGAGATGTGTTTCTAACCTAAAAAGCAAAGAAAGAAAGAACTAAATAAATACTTACTTACCTCCTCGAAAATTGCTTACCTTGGATCCGTAGCAACGATTTACCTTGGCTTGAAGGCGATCAAAGCATGACATATAGGATCTTTCACATTCCATTTTAAACTACAAAATAAAGGTGCAAGCTTAAACTAATTTAGAAATGACTATCCATCACCATAAGCCATCAATGGCACTTGCAAGGGCAAGACAATTTCGAGGTTATAGGATTCATTTGGATTACAAGCACCTCAGAGGAAAGTAGAAGAAAAACTGAAATAAAGAACAAAGAATGTAACTTTAGATTCATAATGTAAAAAATAAAAGAAAAGAAGGTTACTTACACCAGTTTCACTCTCAGTACAAGCTTCACTCTCATTCTCTCATGAAACTCTTCTATCTTCTAAGTTACATAAATAAATCTGAAAATTACATAAAGAGAAAAATAAAATTCTAAACTAAATTAAAGTAAAAACCTAGCCTAAAATTTTCTCTACTCAATGTGGTGCCCTTTGCCTTCTAAAATTGTAGTATTATGGGAGAAGATAAGTGGGGAATGCGTGTGGAGTATGGAAAACTCGCTTGCTCACAAAAAAAAAATCTTCTAATAAGATTGGAGATAAGGTTGGAGATAAATTTTTTGTTTATCTTTTGATTTTCAGTTGGATTGTGTCTTATCTCTCTGAATCTCCTGGATATACATCTCAACCTTTTAGATATCCTTTTGTATATTGATAGGGTTGCATTTGGACTTCTGAATTTGTCTGTTTCTCCTTGATTCTTCAAACTTACCAAATAAATCTGTAAAAATTCAGTTTTAAGTGGTTTTTATCTAATATTATCTTCTATGATTTGCTCTAAATTTGGCAACATCCTTTATTATCTTCAAGCAACCAAATAAATTCATATAAATCTGATTTAACTGATCTTTATTTGGTATTATCTTCTCTTCCTTCGGTAATTATGTCCTACATGAATTAGATATTAAGATAAGGTGATTAGCATTTTATTACAAGATGAATATAAGAATGTAATAATAAATATGCAATTTGAGTGTCAATCATTCAGCAAGTTGCCCTTGGGGAGAAGGACTCGGCCGGTGGTGCTGACCTGTGGGTAAGCTTGAGGAGTCGTCTGCAACGAGGAGGAAGACTGACAAGAAGCTAGCCAAGCTCCACACTAATTTTGACCAAGAGTTGGCCGCTCTCCGACGTTGAGAAAAAGAATTTGCTCAGCTCTGAGGGGAGCTTGAGGAGAAGACCCCTGAGTTAGTGAGGCGGTCTTTGAAATTAGAGTAGAAGGACTCTGAGCTCTAATCCACCAAAAAAAGTTGGGGGGAAGCACGCCAACTGGTCAAGGATGCCCTGCTGAGCGTGACCTCGAGAGGGTGGTTGATTGTCAAAAAGCAAGTTGGTAGGGTTTTCAAAAACACGAGTTTGAATTTAATTTAACATGTTTGAAAACCCTACCAATTTAAGAATCAAGAAACTACTACTTTAAAATAATTTTTAAAAAACTAGTTAAAGATCATTCAAAACTTGAAACCAAATCATATATCTCATGAAGCACTGCTAAGTACACAAAAATTGTCACTCAAGATCTATAAGGCTCAAAAATATGCTCATAAAACAAAGTCATGAGTAAATAAAAATAATATGAGTGCAAGAATCATGTGAATAATATATTCATAAAATAAATCAATAAGGCTCAAACAAACATCAAAACTAAAATTTTTTATATCAATAAATATGAAAATCATCAAAACTAAAATTTTTATCAAAAATTAAACAGGCATCAAGGTATATGTATGTTTTGTTGAAATAAAAAGTATACATATATATTCTAAACACAAATGAGTTCATAATAGAATTTTGCATGAAAGCAATTGACTCAAGGATATACATGTATATCTATTAGTTTTAGACAAAAAAAACATATACATGAAGTGAAACATGTACAAAAATAAGAAAAATAAGTATAAATAAAAGAATCATCAAAATTAGTTTATACATGTATATGTAATGAGCACAAATGAGTAATGAAGCATAAACATATAATAATCAAGTGTAGCTCACTACTTGTACAAATATAAATACAAGTTTTAATGAAAATTACATTTAAATAAGTAATCACCACATGAAGTACAAAACAAACATGATCATTTGGCTAAAAACACGTGTTTTAGAACTAGTATATACATAGTAGTTAAACACTAGTGAGAACACAAAATATGAATTCATATGAACATAGGTGTATCTCAAAGACTATTTATATACATCACATGTCTAATAATATTACATTTAACATAATGAGCATCAAAACTATAACATGCTAAAAATTATCAATGTAAAAACATGTAAATTAAAATAGGAGTTTAGAGATAGTTACCAAACGATATGAACTATTCTCTATGTCTCCAAACTATGGTGGACTTTCCACCAAACGTCCCTTGAAAGTGATGCATCAAAAAATATGATCTTTAGGCTCGGATCGCATCCACCATCAAGGCACCCCCTCACGTCAAGTGAGAGCCCACACCTACATCAAATACAATAGGGGTAGATTTTCTTACCCACACTTTCTTGGGTCCATGAAGGTTAGCACCTTTCCTAACCCAAACAAATTTATTTGCAAAATTTAAAATATTTATTCTATCATAACAAAGCTTTGCAAAGTGGTTCGTACGTCCACAATGTGTACAAGTGTACACTTTAGCATACAAATCATGTGTGTAAGCATGATGAGCATGTGCATGTCGTATTTTGTGTGCATGAATATATGGAGCATGTTTCTTTAGAAACATAGATTCCAATCATTTGCAATTCATAGCACATTGGCTCAAAGTGGAGCCCAAACAATTTACACTCTTCTTCAAAATATAAATATCATTTTCAATGATTGATAAAGAAGTGGAGTATACAACATGTTTATCAATTGAAGATGAATCCATAGTAGCATGACAAACATGGGAATCAAAATCACTTTTCAAAGAAATATTTCCTTTGAAACTAAATCTAGTTCTTTTGAAAATAAAATAATTTTGTTTTTCAAATAATCACTTTCTTTTAAAACAAATCAAGTTTTGAAGACAAAATCTCATTTTTATTCAAAACATGATCAAAATCATTTTTATTCTTTTAAAAACGCATTTCTTTTAAAATAAGGTCAAGTTGGGTTTTTAATGAATCCCTTTATTTGAAATGTCAACCCTCTCTTGCAAAATCATGTTTAGTTTAGAAAATAAATTTTTATTTTCTTCTTTTAATTCAAAACTTTTGTTTTTCAAAAGTTTATATTTTTTTAATAAGTTTTCACAAAATAAGGAAAGTTCTTCATTTAAGGCATGGGCATCTATACTATCATGTTCATCATTAGAAGAGGTAGCACTATCATCTAAATGAGTATCTGAATGTACCTCGAGGAAGTCAATCCCTTGGACCATATAGCAAGCTTCGTTGGACTCATCCACCAATGATTGCTTCTCCACAAAGTTTGTCGTTTGTAGCTCGGGAGAGGTCAATGTGTTCCATACTGCAAAAGTGAAATCACAGTGAGAAACAAAAGAAAGATCATATTTACTTAGTGTGTGCCTAAATGCTTCTAAGGCTTGTGTATTAGCTCAATGTACTTGTCATTATCAAAATAGGATTTCTTGGTAGTAGCAAAATAAACATGCAATCCTAGGACTTTTAGGTATGCACTCATCTTAAACTTTCACATGTCAATATTGAAAACATCATACATGGGAGGGGTAAGGAAATTCGTGAGTGTATAAACAATATGTATGAAAATGCAAATCTAGATTAACTATCCAAGGATCTCACTCCTATGTGGTTAAACCGAATATCAGGAGCGTAGCTCTGATACCAATTGAATTACACTTAGAGGGGGGTGAATAGGTGTACTAGCAATCTAATGCAAAACTAATGTGAAATAAAAACTAATTATGCAAACTAAATAAACACACTTGTATTCCCAAAGAGTGAAACTGAATTTCCGGCGAAGGGCACTGGACTTCTCCTCAAGATTTCTCTAGATTAAGAGTTGAGGTGCTACTTTAGCTCTCTTGGTTTGATACAAGTGTGCACACAAGCACAATAACAATATCTAGCATGTAAGGATATGATCAATAGAAGAGCAAGTAAGATATTAAAATAACCCAAGCTCGTATATCAATAAAGCACAAGTATATCAAGCATGTGAGAATGTAGACAATAAACACATGTAAGATATATAAACACAAGTTAGAGAGAGATGAGAAATCACAAATACAGGAGAATTATTTTGAGGTTCAAGCACACTTGCTCTACGTCCCTACCCTCACCACTATGAAGGATTTCCACTATAATGATCTCGCAAGATCACTCGGTGCCGCAACGCCTACAACGAGCTCCCTCAAGAACTTTTGGACCCACAAGTCTCTCACTTGTTCTCACAAGAACAACACACGCAAGCATACTAGCTTGTCGAGGTCACATCTCTTACAACTCCTCCAACCACAAGTTGAAACACTTGGTGATCACTTCACTTGATCACCACAAAACTCTCTTCACCGAGATCACAACCTCTACAACTCTCACAATACAAGAATGATAACTTGTGATCACTTCTCTTGATTGCAAAAATAACTCTCATAACAAGGATCCTAGGAGGATTGATATAGTAATGGAAAGCACAAGTTTTGTGTGAGAAAAACAAGATAGAGTTGTAGTGGAAAACTCAAGAAATCTCTTTTGAAAATACTCTACAAAACTCTCCTTTTAATATGAAAGTTTTAGCCCAAAAACATGTGGAGATAAACTCTAAGAGAGAAGAAAAAAACTAGCTCTAAAATTTCTCCAAAATCTTTTGTAAAACTAGCCAAAACAGCCCCCTTTATAGAGTTCAGAAATATAGCCGTTGGGGCTCAATACACAGGCCAGATGACCGGCCAGTCGATCGGCCAACGGTCATATTTATGACCGTTGGGGTGTCGGTCGACCTCCCGGTCGACCACACCCAGGTCTTGACCTGTGTTCGACTGGGGCAAGATCCAGAGAGCAAAGCTCTCTGACCGGTCGACCGCCCGGTCGACCGGGGCCAGATCCAGAAAGTGAATACTCTGGATCGGTCGACCGCCCAGTCGACCGCCCCTCAAGCCAAGGTTGTGTGCACGTTCTGTGCACATCGGTCGATCGCTCGGTCTACCGACTTCTGGCTCGGTCAACTGCCAGAAGGCCAGGTCAGGGATATTAAAGAGATTAAAACTTGGTCTTTTAACATCCTATAAAATCACATAAAATCTACAAAATAAAGTTCATTGAAATACTTTGAATTACAAATATGTCTGATAAAAAATCAACACATTTTACAAATTTTTTGAACCATTTTTGTGATATAAAAATTTAGCCTAAAACAAAAACCCGCATTTTTCAAAATCTATCTTCAATTTGAAAAACGATTTTTTCAAAACTTCTTCAAACACAAAAATAAGATATTTTAAATACTTTTGAAGCTTAGTGTGTATGGATATGATCCAATATACATATAAGATGAAATATCTATAATTTTGACAATTAAGCTTTAAATAAAGTTTTGATAAATATAAAACTTAACACCATGAACTAGAAACATCAAACTAAGTTTTTTTAAATATTTGAATCAACAATGTGTATGGATGAAATCCAAAGCACATATAAACCATATAAACTTGTTTTGATGAAATCTAATCATGAAACATAAGGATGCATAATTTGAAGTTTAACACCAAAACGGTATTTTCTAAAATTAAAAACCATTACTTATGAAAACACATATAAATTTTTTTTGTGTGTGTATGAACTTGAGTAAAGCCACAACTAATGTATCCTTTATATTTTATCTAAAACACAAAATCTTAACGCTTACAAATATGACACAAGTCTTGAAAATCTTCGCTTGAAATCTTCTTCTCCATTTTGACTTGGTCCAAACCTTGATCCAAAGAGCTAGACTCTTCTTGAGTACTAGTTGCGATTTTTGAAATGCGAGCTCTTGAATCAACACATACTTCTTCAAAACTTGACTTCGAATCTTTTTTTGAAGCTAAACATCAACTAAGATCTTGATCAAATATCTGAAACTTATTAAACACAAGATTATTAGTGCTATAACTACATGAGTTAATCATCATCAAAACTAAGTGATGAGCCTTTGGGCCAACACTAGCTGGCGTGTTATTACGTGTTAATTATTGATATAACTTATCAAATGACTGGATTGGAAATAATAATCAACAAAAGAATTGTAATCCATTAAGTCTTCTTTTTGGAGCATCTTGAATCATCAGATTTGAATTTCTATAGCGAAAGTTATGATCAGAATATTAAAAAGTGACTAATCTGAATTCGAGTCTGAATTGATTTAGAGCTCAAATTAAAGTTGGATTTGAAGGCTTTTTAGAGTTTCCTTGTGTGATCTATCTTTCCCACTCATCAAGAGATATATCTTCGAAATTTGAATTTGAATTGTATAGATGATGATATATCCTTTTCCTATCTTGATTTCAAATCAATTTAAATTGAAAATTGAATTTAGATAGGAATTGTAGATAACCTAGAAGCTTCTTTTATTCTCATCTTCTGAATCTATCCTTTATATTTTATCAAAAATAAAATCTTAACACTTACAAATTTGACTCAAGTCTTAAAAATCTTCTCTTGGAAATCTTTTTCTTCTTCTTGACTTGGTCCAAACCTTGATCCAAAAAGCTAGACTCCTCTTAAGTACTAGATACGATCTTGATGCGTAAGCTCTTGAATCAACACGTGGTAACTTCAAAACTTGACTTCAATTTTTTTGTTGAAGCTAAAACACCTACTAAGATTTTGATTAAATATCTGAAGCTAAATAGATACAAGATCGTTGATACTATAACTACAGGAGTTAATCATGATCAAAACTAGAGTGAAGGGCCTTTGTGCCAACAATCTTTCACTTTTTGATGATGACAAAACTCATTGAGTTATATATGCATGGACTAAAAATAAACTTCATAGAAGCTTCCCCTTAACTAATGCATAGAATAAACAATAATAATATGCAATAAAAGCTCATAAACTAAATAAATATATGTGCATAAACAACAAATTAACATGCATATAAACTCTAAATTCTTCCCCCTTTTGTCAATTCATCAACAAAGGGGCGATGACAAATAAACAATAAATATGTATATGAGATATTCATTCATGAGGAGGAGAGACATTAAGTTAGCTTCCCCTGCATACATGTATTACATGGTGAAGGGATGATGATTAGATCCTAACCTACATAAAGCATAATATATAATATATAAGCAGAGATGTTAAGCTCCTCTTACACACGTGTGTCACATAAAAAATAGAGGTCAACCTCTACAATATGTAAATACACTCAGCATGAAGCTATACATGGAGGAGATGTTAAGCTCCCCTTACATATAAGCAATATATTTCAAACAAATTTTGAAAACCTTTTAAAAAATAAAATTTTTCTACAAAATAAATTTTGATATACTGCTAGTAGGTGGCAAAAACAAATGTTGATATCACTTGTAGATGAACAAAATTATTAAGATTCCAATAGTAAATTTTTGATATCAATGGAATGAGAAATTGATACCAATTGTAAATGAAACATGAAGTATGAAACCAATTGTAAGTTTTTGATACCAATTGAAGGTAAAACATGAAATATATTTTGATACTAAAAAAATACCAAATGAAATCAATGCATAAAGCCTGTAGAGATTCCAATCAACATCTAGAATTGAATCAAACTTAGCATAAATATTTTTGTGCTTTAAAAATTATATGGACATAGAAAAATAAGCATAATCTAAATCATATATATGTATGTATAAAAATGAAAATATCACTTGAAATTTGAAGCATATATATATATAAAACTAGTATGAGTATACAAAATGAATAGATCATGAAAATTATGTATAACTCATAACATCCACTCTTTCATATACATGTTAAAAGATGTTCAATAAGGCACACAAGCATGATCGCCTTACCAACCACCCTTTAAGGGTAGAAGTTTTCAAAAATAAGATTTTAAAAGATAATAATAGAAGAAGACGCTACCAAGTAAAGAACTAGTTTAAAATAATTTTTGAAAAAAACTAGTTCAAGATCCTTCAAACATGAAATTAAATCATATATCCATGAAGCATTGCTACGTACACAAAAATTGTCACTCAAGATCTATAAGGCTAAACAATGTGCTCATTCACTAAAGTCATGAGTAAATAAAAATTATGTGGAGTGCACAAGAATCATGTGAATGGCATATTCATGAAATAAATCAATAAGAATCAAAACAAACATAAAAAAAAAAAAATTTATATAAACAAGCATCAAGATATATGTATGTTTTATCGAATCTAAAAGTATACATACAATTCCCAAAAAAAATGAGTCAAAAATAAAATTTTGCATGAAGACAAGTGACTCAAGCATATACATGTATATCTATTAGTTTTGGACAAAAAATAACAATACATGAAGCTAAACATGTACAAAAATAGGAAAAAACAAGTATAAATGAAAGAATTATTAAAACTAGGTTATACATGTAGTGTACAAATGAGTAATGAAGCACAAACATATTATAATCAAGTGTAGCTCACTACTTGTACAAGATTATATACAAGTTTTAACAAAAACTACATCTAAACAAGTAATCACCACATGAAATAAAACAAACAAACAAGATCATTAGGCTAAATGCATGTGTTTTAGAACTAGTATATATATAATAGTTAAACAATAGTGAGAATACAAAATATGAATCATATGAACATGGGTGTATCTCAAAGACTATTTATTTATATCACATGTCTGATAACATTGCATTTAACATAATGACATTTAAAACCACAACATGCTAAAACTTATCAATGTAAAAGTATGTAAATAAAATAGGAGTTTAGAAATACTTACCAAACCATATGAACTATTTTCTAAGTCTCCAAACCATGGTGGTGCTCCCACCAAATATCCTTGATAGCGATGCATTAATTAGGTATGTCCATCTAGCTCCATATGCATCCACATCAGGAAACCAACCCTCTCACGTTTTGTGAGAGCCCACACCTACATCAACACAAGAGGGTGAAGATTTTGGTACCTATTTCTTTTTGGGTCCATAGGGGTTAGAGACAAATGGAACCCAAACATATTATTAGCAAATTTTAAAGAATTTATTCTATCAAAATAAAATTTTGCTAAATGGCCTTTGCGGCTGCAATGTATATATTTGTACACTCTAGCATGCATATGAGTGGTGTGCATATGTATGTCG